>JAJOOR010001261.1:0-11662 GCA_036250505.1 Solanum acaule
TTAGTTACAATATCATATGTTTCCACTCCCACTTCCCATAGTTCCTTCAACTCTGCAATCAGTGGTTGTAAGTATACATCAATATCATTTCCAGGAGACGATGGACCTGGAATAATCATTGACAACATTATATACTCCGGTTTCATGCAAATCCATGGTGATAAGTTATAATTCATCAACATAACCGGCCATGTGCTATGGGAAATGCTCATAGTTCGAAATGGATTAAAACCATCACTTGAAAGACCCAATCTAACGTTACGAGAATCACTAGCAAAGTCAGGGTGCAAGGAATCAAAATCCTTCCAAGCTTCTCCATCAGCAGGATGTCTTAAATTTCCATCTTTGGGTCGTTCAGTATCATGCCATCTCATAGCTACAGATGTTTCAGAACACATGAATATCCTCTGAAGCCTAGGCTTTAAAGGAAAGTACCTTAAAACCTTTGCTGGAATTTTAGTGACCTTATTAGTCAAGTCATCACGAACATTCTTCCATCTAGAAGATCCACACACTGAGCACTTGTCTAACTTTGCAGTGTCTTTCCAGAATAACATGCAATCGTTAGTACATGCATGAATTTTTTCATAATAAAGACCCAAATCTTTTATCACCTTTTTTGCCTTGTAGAAAGACTCAGGTATCTTAGAAAAGGGAAATGCCTCTTTTATCAAGTCTAACAAATCTGAAAAAGCTACATTACTCAACTTGTGAATGCATTTAAACAAGTATAACCGAATGGTGAAATTCAACTTAGAAAAGTTCTTACACCCCGGATACAACTCTTGTTTCCCTTCTTCCACTAACTTAAAGAATCTCTTTGCATCTTCAGATAGTCCCTCTCTTACTCCTTCATGGCTCAAGTCATCTGCGACATTTCTAAAAGTATCTTGAAGTAATTTATCAATACTGTCTTACCTGCCAAAATTTTCATCATCATTGGTTGGATGTGGCGTATTTCTTGAGGAAACTCCTTCTCCATGGAAAACCCATTTGGTGTATCCATGACAAATCAAGTGATCCTCCACCACATTTCGACAATGCCAATAACGATTAAAGCACTTCTTACAAGGACATAGTATTTCATCTCCTTGGGAAGCTCGTTCAAATGCCTTATCTAGGAAATCATTAACTCAATGGATATACTCATCAGTGGATCTTCGGAGATCCATCCAACTTTTATCTCCAACATCCATTAAATATCCTATGTTACATGAGAAACATTAAAGAAAACAATTCATTAGTACAAGCAGTATCAAGAGAACTTTACCTTTCAAAGTTTCAAGATATTCTTTATCTTTTTGTTTCTAACAAAATCACAATTGTAAATGTCTAATTTAGGTCATTAGGTAATTGAAATTTAGTTACATAACCTATATTTTACTTGATAGTTTAATTCCTCAATTTATTCTATAGTACATTACAGGTACTGCCTTACTACACAGAAGAAGATTTATTATAGATAATAAGGTAAAAGTCATTCATAAAAATGGTAGAAAATGTCATGATGAGATCATTTTAGATCACTTTAAACTATTAACCAAACAACAATACATATAAAAGTATCCCAGGGAACAACAGTAGAATAAATCTAGTGACTTGTCTATTGAGTGGTTTCTAACAATTAGAGTCTTATCTTTTATCATCTTTTAAAGATTTTATTTATTAGATGTTATGTTACCTTTTCAAAAGTATATATATTATTTCAAATAAGCACCCAATTCTAGATATTATTTGAAATGTGAGGTGTCTTATTTTCCTAAAATAAAATTTTGAATGCCATTAAATTATAAATGGCAGATTGATATCATAGGGGACACAACATCTTGACTGCATCTACTACATATTCAGTCACAGCAACTACGATAATATTCGGTGAACTCACTAGATTGAGGAAAGGATAAAATGATCTGGAACACTAGTATGCTGCATAGACAAAGAGTTATGTTATGCTTGGCCTTTTCAGAACAAGCTGCTAGCAAAGTTTCCACAACAAAATAAAATGTTCCACTTAAAGGGTATGTGAAGTTTCTATCCCTTGGAGGACAGAGATGTCGAAAACGTACTTCTCATCAGTCATAAAACTAGAGAAATCACTAGAGTCATAAAGTGATGAAACAGATGCACACACTGTCATTTGCCAGAACATGAAAGCTTAGGAACATGAAAGTATTCCAGCACATAAATAAACATACTAGAACAGTCCTTACATAGATACTATAAAAAAGTAAAAGAGTAACATGATTAATAGGCTTCAACATCCAAAATCCAATAAAATGGAGTTTTCACCAACTGTTTTATATATATTCCCCATCAGTTGAAAAAAAATGTTTTGTTCAACTTAACTTCTCATCTATGACAGTAGTTATATCAGTAAACTTTGGAAACATTCATAATGATATGAAAATTAAAGTTCACAATAATAACTTCAAACTTTCGACCAATGGGAAATTTTAGTTCACATAGATAGACCAAACTCAAAATACAAATCAAAATACTCAAAGCCCTAGGACAAAATCAACTACAAAATAGCAGTTGTTTCATAAAAACGAAACCCAGCTTTTCAATGATTTTTCACATAGTTATCAAATCTTCACAAAATTTGAGTTACAAAGTCTAAACTACAAATGGAGTATATCAAACAGACCTAAATCAGAACAAATAACAACCATTTCAACAAACCCATTTGTTATTCTTTAAGATTTTTTTAGAAGCCCTTCAATGAAATTTCTGATTTTGGAAAATAGTACATGTATAACAAAATAGAGTCAATGAGGACTTAGAAATCACCTTAAGAATAGTACACCTTTATATGCAGAAGCTTAATGTTGAAGAAGACTACTTTTGGAGAAGAAGACCACTGAAGATGAACACTTCACACCGGAGAAGAAGACAACTGTAGGAGAAGGAACTATTCTTCACCAAAGCTCCAAGTTTACTGTCAAAGAAGACCATTGTAGGAGTCACCGGAGTTTTGGAATTTTAGGGCAAACTCGTGCTTTTGCTGTCAAAGAAGACCACTGTTGGAGTCACCAAGGTTCTGGAATTATAGGGAAACTCGTGCTTTTGCTGTCGAAGAAGACCATTGTAGAAGTCACCGGAGCTCTGGAATTTTAGGGCTAACTCATGCTTTGATTTTGATTATTAGAGAAATGAAATGGGTATTTGGGAATGTATTTTGAGCTCTTATTTCACTGAAATAAGAAAAGTGCAGGTCAACTAAATTTGTGGAGGGAAATTAATTTTTTACACATAAAATTCGCAGGTTTGGCAAAATTTCTTTACTTTTCACTTAAACGAACCGTTGCCACAGAGGGTTTTTTTTGCCACGGTTAATAAGTAAGTGGCCATAGATAATCTATAGCGACGATTATATAGATGATGCCATGGTTTATATTAAGAATTGTTCTATTAGATCTAAGCATATATCCCAACGGTCATAATTGTTGCAACACATATACTCTATTGCCACGGTTGTAAAATTGTTGATGAATAAGCGTTGCATTAGGTCAAATTTCTAGTAGTGAGAGAGAAATAACTATTTTGTATATTTAATCAAATTGTATCACGAATACAATTGATACGATTAAGTTGTATCAAACTAGCTACAAGAAGGAGGAGAGATGCGAGCAAATTGGGAGAGGGAGGAGAGAGATGACCGATATCTGGGAGAGGGAGCAAAAAGGTGAAAGTAATACAATTGATTTGTATACCTGATCGATAATTATATATCTAACTGATAATTGTATCACGAATACAATTATTTGTTACCTTGTGTATTGTTATTGCATTTGTGTTATCATTTTTATTCTTATCATTGACTATTAGCATTTGTATTTGTATCGCAGAGTTAGAGAGGAAGAAGTGAGACAGAAAGGGCAAAGAGATGAGAGAGGCAAGTGAGAGATGAAGGAGGGAGGGAGGGAGGGAGCGAGAGAGGGAGAGAAGAGAGAAATTTGCAATGAAATCCTAATTATATATGGTAAACACATGAAGTATATATCACATATTACCTCCGTCCACTTTTAATTGTCATAGTTTTCTCTTTTAGAGTCAAACTATAAAAAATTTGACTAACATTTTACGATGTATTTTTCCATCATATTGATATGAAAAAATGCAATTTATAGTACTTTTCGTTTAGATTTTTATTATCTAAATTTTTTGTTTAAAATATCAAATTAATGTAATCTAATTTAACTTTCAAAATTAGTTAAATTAACTTTGAAAGACGCAACATGACAAATAAATGTGGACAAAAAAAGTATTTGCCTTATGTAATTTTTTCAATAAAAAATAGTAATCGTATGTTATACCCTAATTTACCCTTATTTAGAAAAGAAATTAGTTTTGACATAATTAAAATTATAATTAAATAGATTCTATTTAATTAGAGGATAATTTGTTGAAAACACTTGTTCTTCTTTTATTAATCTAAATAGATTCCTTTGTGCAGAAAGTTACAGTTTCAGTTCAAAATTCATACATATCATTAAGAGCTTGTTTGGCATCATGGCTAAAAACATCTTATTTTTAGAAGTATTTTTTTATAATTGTTTTTTATAAAAGTGCTTTTGAAAAAAAAAGTAATTTGTGTTTGGATAATTCATTTGAAAAGTGTTTATCATAAGCAAACTGTATTTGACTAATCTTTTTTAAAAGTGTTTTTAAGAGTCAAATTACAAAAAAGGACAAATATTAATATACTTCTAATATTAAAATAATTTTATAGAGAAAAGCTATTTTAAATATCTATTATTAAAAATTAATTAAATTTTGTTTTTTATTTAAAATTTACATGTTTAAATTTTCAATCAGTATTATACCTTTTTGGGAGGCTGAAATCTTTAATTGTTATTTTCTTTTTCTTTTTTCTAATCTTGTAAAAATATTGTTGTTACCTTTTTTCTAATTCTACAAAATAATACGTAAAATAATATATATATAATAGTATTACATAAACGTAAAATAAATTTATAAAATTTATTATATAAAAATAAAAAATAAAATTTAACCAAACTAATGAAATATGCTAATTAATTAATCAGAAATATATGGGTAAATATGTATATATGAAAAGGATATTTTAGTCTTGAAAAAAATAACTTTTTGTTTCTGCTTCTGCTTTTTTTTTTAAAAAAAAAAAAAGAATTTTTTAGCTTCTTCCAACAACAGAAAAACTACTTTTGCTTTCATTAAAAAGCACTTTTACTATTTGCCAAACACATTAATTTTTCAACAAAGTGTTTTTTTCACTTATTTTTGAAAAAAAAGTTAAGAATTTTTAATTTGTTTAAAAGATCTAACAGAATAATTCTTTAATTGTTTTCAAAGATTTAGTTAAGGGGTTCAAATAATAATTAAAGAAGGTGTTAAATACTTGAAATTAAATATCCCAAAAGCGGTTAACTGGCAATATTTTTAACTAAAATACTTACTTTGATTAAATTAAAGGAAATACTTTATGATAAAAGAAATT
This sequence comes from Solanum acaule, assembly GCA_036250505.1. Taxonomy (NCBI): domain Eukaryota; kingdom Viridiplantae; phylum Streptophyta; class Magnoliopsida; order Solanales; family Solanaceae; genus Solanum; species Solanum acaule. Next base: position 5,480 of record JAJOOR010001261.1, read on the forward strand.
AAGACAATAAAAACTTGTTCACTTTATGTCATCTATTTTTCTCACTAGATGACGGTTGCACATGTTAGCATGGCCCAATATTATAGTATAAAAGCTTAACTTTATTTTTATATGATGATATTGTAGAGAGAAAAAATGATGTATAGTACTATTAAAGAGACCTAAATTAAAAAGATCACTAAAAACTTGTTCTGTTGTGTAATTATGAACAAGATGTTAAGAAATGTTAGGTTAGTTCTTAATTATTATTTTTGAGTTATTTATTTGATTTATGATATTGGTATTGACTAATCAGAGTTTGCCCCGCATAAGACCTATTTGAGGGGGAAACAATACTCTCTAACATAATTTTGTTTATTCCTAGAGCTCAAATCGTTGACCTCTAGTTTAGAATGGAGAAATTCTATCCATCCCACCACAATCCTTATTAGTTCTTAATTTTTGTTAACATAAATAAATAATATATTGTTAAACTAATATTTCTTGGCTATTGAATTTAAATAATAGTTAACTTACTAGTTTAATTAGTTTTAAATTATTTAAGAATTATTGGAATTTTCCTGAACTTTGACTCACAAGAATATATATTGGCTTTTCTTCACTATACATGAAAGCATAGTAAAGAGAACTCCATTTTATCTAATCATTGAAGAAAAAGGCCAAAAACTAATAGATGAAATTTAATGACATAGGATAATGATTAATTCAAGAATGCAAATGACCTGCACAACTGGCGAACACGGAAAACAAAAAAACGGAAATTTTAAAAATAGCTAAGTCTAACAACATAATCACACTTCTCAATTATAGTTTGTTTAATTATGATTCGTAGCGATATACTAGAGGAAGGAGAGAGACGAGCGAGATCTAGAAGATAGAAGAGAGACACAATTATATTGTATATTTGATTGAATTATACTATGAATACAATTGATACGATTTATTTGTATCAAACTAGCTACTAGAAGGAGGAGAGAGACGAGCAAGATTACGAGAGGGAGGAGAGAGGTGAACGATATCTAGGAGATGGAGGAGAAAGGTGAGAGAGATACAATTGATTTGTATATCTGATCGATAATTATATATCTAGCCGATAATTGTATCACGAATACAATCATTTGTTGCCTTATGTATTGTTATTACATTTGTGTTACCTTTTATACTTGAGTAAATTTTAGGTTTAGCAAACATAAAATTAAATTAACGCTCTATAGTTAAAATTTGACTATTTGCGCTCCAGAGCAAACTATGTTTGTTATGGAGCATCAAATATATAAAATTGCAGGCAACCATCTGATTGTATAAAATCTCAGGCATCTGATTTGTATAAATCGCAGCGATTTGTATAAATCAGGTGTCTGTGTCTATGAAAATTGTGTTTGTATATGTATATTTTATTTGTGTGTTGTATATCTGCATAAAATTTGAATTCGTATATAATTAAATCGAGTTAAAACAATTGTATTTATATATCAAATCTTTCTCTCACTTTATAAATCACAAATTATACATTGTATTTTGTATAATTTGTGTTTCTATAAACCGAGAAAGAGATAAATGCAAAAGAGAACTGGGCAGGTGAAGATTTGTAATTGTATAATTTTAAGTGTATATGACAAAGATATATGTATTTGTTTTTGTATATACAATTCTCTCTCGCTTTTTACAAACACAAACACAATTTATACATTTATGTTTTTATAAAGTGAGAGAGGCGAGGGAGAGTGGCGATAGAGATTCAGGGAGAATGGCAAGCGAGATTCTGGGGAGAGAGGCGAATGACAAAGTGTTTGCTACAAATTAGAATTAAATGAAACTCTAGTTATTCAATTAATAATTTGCTATTTTATACAATTTTCCCTTTATATTTTTATCACTGACTATTAGCATTTGTATTTGTATTGCAGAGTTAGACAGGAAGAGGTGAGAGAGAAAGAGCAAAGAAATGAAAGCGACAAGCGACAGAAGAAGGAGGGAGGGAGGGAGAGATGGAGATGAGAGATATTTGCAATAAAACCCTAACTATATATAGTAAACACATGGAGTATCACATATTTGCTTCTTATGTAATTATTTCAATAAAAAAATAGTTATTGTATATTATACCCTATTTTACCCTTATTTAGAAAAGAAATAAGTTTTGAGATAATTAGAAATCATAATTAAATAGATTATGTTTAATTAGAGGATAAATTGTTGAAAACACTTGTTCTTCTTTTATTAATCTAAATAGATTCCTTTGTGCAGAAAGTTATCGGGAAGTAAAAAGGGAAAAAGTAAAGTCTAAGTGCATATGGCACGATTTGAGTTTGACATTTCAAACTTCATACATATCATTACAAGTCTGTTTAGCATTACTACTAAAAATAGCTTATTTCTAGAAGTAATTTTTCAAAATCGCTTTTTAAAAAAGCTCTTTTGAAAAAAATAATAATTTGTGTTTCGCTAATTCATTTGAAAAAAGTGTTTTTCATAAGCAAATTGTGTTTCGCTAACCTTTTTTAAAAAGTGTTTTAAGAGTCAAATTACAAAAAAAAAAAAGACAACTATTAATACTTTAATATTAAAATTATATTATAGAGAGAAATCATTTTAAATATATATTATAAAAAATTAATTAAATTTTTACTTTTTAAATTAAAATTTACATGTTTAAATTTTCAATCAATATTATACCTTTTTGGGAGGCTGAAATCTTTAATTGTTATTTTCTTTTTTTGTTACCTTTTTCCTAATTCTATGAAATAATACGTAAAATAATATATAATATATAAAATAATATTATATAAACATGAAATAAATTATAAAATTTATTAAATAAAAATAAAAAAATAAAATTCTTAAATGAAATTTAACCAAACTTGTGAAATATGTTAATTAGTTAATAAGAAATATATCGGTAAATATGTAAATATGAAAAGAATATTTTAGTCTTGACAAAAACAATTTTTGTTTCTGCTTCTGCTTTATGTAAAAGCATAAATTTTTAGCTTCAACCCTACAACAGAAAAACTACTCCTGCTTCCATTTAAAAATGCGATATGGAATCATGATATGATATCATAATATAAAATCATGAGATGAAGTTGAAATTTTATTTGGACATGCGATATTGAATTTTTGTGTTGTATATTTTCTCATAAACATAAAAATCTCATAAGTTGTAAAACTATTAAAATAGCCCCAATTGTTTATTAACCTTATCAAATAAACAAAATAAATTATTACAAAGTTATTTGTTCTCCACTTAATTAATTGTTTAATCTAACTTTAATTCAATAAAAAAATTGAACATAAATTGTAGTGTACTAGTCTTTAATATAATTCTCCTACATAGTACGTACAATCTTCTCTCGTTGAACTTACATTTCTCGATCATATAATCGAGAAGACGAACCAACATTGTTAGTTTGAGCCATTTGTTGGTCAATATCATTCACAACTATATTTTCATGCTCATAGACCATAAATATTTCATCACCCCTTTGGTATTATTGCAAATAATTATGTAACACTGTACAAGTTATGACTATTGGAAAACGATATGCACAACGAAAGCATACTCGAATCATACTCCTTACATGAATAGTAGATAACCAATTCGTTTATGCTAGAACACACATAATCATGCTTATTCACATAAACTTGCAGAAATTTAATTCAAGAATTACGTCTTGAAGTGTGAGCAGATATTTTCAAGCGAATCCACAAGTTAGATAGACCTCAAGCGAATCCACAAGATAGACAACAACTTTGTAGTCTTCTACAATGATCCCAAGTTTACATCCGGACTCTCTCAATACTTGGGTGGTAGTATTGTATAGAAAAATGATTCATCTTTTTCTAGGTTAGGAGAATCCCTACTTATAGAGATTTCTTCTCAATTCAAAGAGGAGAAGAAAAACACGTTTCTTTTCCTTTTTCATTAGAAAATAGGATTCTGAGTTCTAGTTAAATATAGGCACTGTAAGGACCACAAAATTAATTACTGAGGCTTCTTATTATGGAAATAATTCCAAATAATTAATTTGAATTATTCTTACCATAATAATTTACAAATCATTCCACTAGAAATTCGTAATTGCACTCCTCTATCTATATTTCGAAATTTTCCATTAAACACTTATGTAATTTCCCATGTTAAGATTACAGATACTAATCAATAAATTAAATTACTGAAAGTGGTTTGGGGCGCACTGAGTGGCACGGCGCCCCACCCTGTACCCAGGTTTTTGACGAATTTTCTTGCTTCAAATTCATGTTTAACTCCCCTAGAATCGAATGAATTCGCTCAAACTCTTTTGGACTCTTACACCCAACATAATTACAATGAAATCCACTCAAAATTTCTCCCATAACTAGAAAAATTAGAAAGAAGTTAAAAAGTGGAAATAACCATTCTTGGAAAGGATATAAAAATCTGGAAATTTGTCAAGTATGTTAATGTGAGTTTTTGGTCAACTTCAAACGACCATAACTTCTAGCTCAGGATAATTTAGGTGTCTTTCCAGATATCGTAGGAAATATCTTGGAATAATCTTTCTAACGCCGCTGAGTTTGCGCGATTCCGAGTTCGTATGAGTGAGATATGCCCATTCGAAGTTGGATTGTTCGAATAAGAAATGTCCAATCTGGATTTTAGAAGGGTAATTTGGTCTTTTCCTTACCCTTTTATTTTATTTCGATTTTGTAATCACTTAGGGGTCTAAACTGAACTTGGTCTGTTTACACTTTGGAGAAATTGAGTTAGGGTTTTAGAGAAGAGAAAAGAGAAGGAGAAGCAAGGAAATCGTCAAGTTCTTGAAGCTAAGATCGTGGATTTCGTCAAGGGGTTATCCCTATGAGGTATGTGAGATCACATAGCGTTGGGTCCATTCACCCACGCGCCAAACATGTTTAATTTAGTATTTTTGTCCTAAAAGAGTTAGAATTTGATATTCTTGAGTTGTGTTCTTGAATTGTTTCCGTTCTTGAACTTACATGTGATTGATGAGTTTTCTTGAGATGTTTTAGCGATGTAAAGCGTTGTTTCAAGTTAGATTCTAGTGTACATGCTTTGGGTATCTGAATCTAAGAAAGTATTGAGAAAAGAAATCGATTTAAAACAATTTAGGATCAGTAAATGAGTTGAAAAATTCGTCAGACACACCTGGGGAGGGAAAGGCGCGTCGCACCCCCATAGCGCTAGAGAGGTTGGGGCGGCGCACCTGCAGTGCGCCAGAAAGGAGGCCCAGTAGGTTGGGGCTGGTGCGGCGCGCTAAGGACGCGCCCGGAACGTCATTTTTCACCAGTATTTCGTCGTTTAGCCTATTTAAGTCCTTCTAAAGTGTACTAACACTTTCCATTGATTCTAACTACTCCAAATGACTTCTAAACACCTAGAAATCATCCAAAAACATGAATCATAACCTTGAATCCATAAATTCAAATTCAAGGAAAGTTAACAGCCAAGTCTAGGAAGTTCTTAGAGTCTTTTCAAGAAGTCTTTTGCAAATGTTTTTAACTTTGTTTTAAGACTTAAAGTTCAAGTTGAGTAAAGATTAAAGAGTAAAGTTTGAAGTTCATTTCTTCAAAGAGGTATATGGGGACTATGTATTCCCAAAGAGTTAAAATGTTTTCACATTTAAATAAGAACGGAAACTGAGATTTCCAAGGAGTCTTTGAGCTAGTTTTTAGGAAAGAGTAAACGCTTTCACAATTAAGCAAGAGAGGAAACTTTGATTTTCCAAGATAGCTTTTGAGCTAAGTTTTTGAGCAATTATCTCAAATCACAGAAAGAAGTATGCTTTTAAAACATAAGAGCTAGTATCATATTTTGGGAGTAGTATTGAGCACCAATATGAGAGAGAGTTCAGACAACTCACAGCCCCCATAAACCATGTAGCCATCATGTGTTAAAAAGGGTCATACTTTTTAGATGATTCCTTTAGTGTTGTTTAGCATAGAGTTATGGATCCACTTAGTAGTTCAGGTTCTATACCATCGGCAAGGTATAGGACGGCCCTGACTGATACGCTCAAATTACACCTCCCTAAAGAAGCGTAACCGATCATTATCAAGTAAAGAACCTAACTTGTAGGTTTGGGTCGATTCCACAAGGAATATGGTTTAGACTTAACTTTAACCGACGATTATATTCGTTTAGTCAACGTATTTCCGAAAAAAATAATTAAAAGTGGGGGG
>JAJOOR010001263.1:0-54550 GCA_036250505.1 Solanum acaule
CCCCCCCCCCCCCCCCCCCCTTCTTTTGAAAATTCATATATAATTTTTTATGGAGGAAGCTTATCCAATGTATGACATGCCTATAACAAGAACAAAGACTAAACAATCTAATTTGGTTCTTCTATAAACACATAAAAACAATTATTAATTAATACAACAACATAAACAATTATAGAAATGGTGTTATGACACAAATAAAAGATGAATTCAAGATTTACTACACAAAAAATAGAATCTAAAAAGAAATCGATGTTACAATCAAAACAAGCATTATATCTATTAAATCTCTTTTGAAAAGGTATTCAAACCGAATTCATTTATATCAAAGAACCAAAGGTTTTCAGTTGAATATATATTTTTTAGAGATGTCACCTTTGTAGTCATAAGACTTCAGCAAATCAACCATTTCCATGACATTCTCTGTTTTGGGATCAACTAGTACCACCCAAACTTCATCTATAATACCATAATAACCAGCTGCCATTGAATTTCTATTCCTTTAGCAATTTTAGAAGAGGAGATACAAAAAAATAATTTTCTATATAGAAGCTTGAATTTATTGGAGACACATTTAACCCTTTTGGGGGTATTATATAGTAATTACAATGGTGAGTGACTATGTCTAAATAGTGGTTTAGTCCTTATATTATAGGTTTAGTCCACTTTTAGTTCTTTTATAATTCATTGTTACATAATTTATCTTTAATAAATATAATCATTAGGTTTTGGTCCTCACACTAATGAAAGTTGAATATTTAACGGAGTCATATATTTTTACACCTTGTCTTCTTGCTCTATCAAAATTTGGACCAACATCTATGTTTCAGTTTAGTTAAAGGCTTTAATCAGGAGGAGCTTTTTATTAATTATCAATTAAAAATTTCATGATTAATGATCATTAACAGTTAATAGATTTGTTGTATTCTTATCTTTTTTATCCATTTATAATTTTAAAATATATTAATTATGTAGAGACTTAAGAACTCACCAGAGGAATTAGTTCAACCAAAAGAACTGAAAATATTACAGTTACAAAAAGAATTGAAGACATTAACTCAAGACTTCGAAGTAAAATGATAACAATGGATAATGGTAAATGACTTGTCATTTTTATGTTGAAACCGAAAGAACTTTGAGATAAATAACTCTTTGAGCATTTATCCTTGGATCATATCTTATTTTTTCTCCAAATTCGTGTCTTCACTCGTTTCTTGTTATCAACTATCTAAACTCCATTAATCATTGACATATTCTATATATCCAAATCATAATTCTTGAATTCATATTTCAAATTCAAGACAGAGTTGAGAGTAAAGTTCGAGGTTGTTGTTTTGAGTCATTTTGAGAAGTCTTTTGCAAACTTTTAAAATTGTTTTAAGACGAGCACTTGAGTTTGAGGATGAGGAGAGTTGAGCTTCATTTTTTCAAAATGAATATAAGGGAACGAAGTATTCCCAAGAGTAAATGTTTTACGTTTAAAATGAGGAGGAGGGTTTTTTGAGTATAATCTCTTTTAAGAGAACCTTTTGAGTAATAATCTCAAAGTTTGAGGGTGAGAAAATGTTTTTAAACATATGAGCATGAGTTATATTATTAGGAGTAGTATTGAGCACCGATATAGGGACGAGTTTAGACAACTCAAAGTCCTCATAAACCATGTATGTCAAAGTGGGTATAAAGGGTTATACTTTTTTAGATGATTCATTATTTCTTTTAAAGTATAGCTTAGTGGATCCACTTTGTTGAGGATGTCTGATACTCCGGCAAGGTATAAGATAGTTCTGGCAGCGTGGGCGAGACATTGTATCATCACATAGCTTATAGTGATGGTTGTCAGTTAAAGAATCTTCCAAATAAGAGTAAAAGTGTATTATTGTATTTTTAAATACATTGAGTTATTATTTGTTTTTTTAAAGCTTTCTGTATAATGCATCTTCATTGTTGCTTTTATATTGAACTAAGTTGAGCATTTCTGAGTTGAGTATCTTTGAGTAGCCTTGAGTTGAGTTCAGTTGAGTTGAGATGAGGTGAGTATGTTATTCCTTTTAACCGGATCAAGATTATGTGTTTGTTTTAGATTTCCCCTTGCATGCTCGAACATTCAATGTACTAATGCCATTTGGCATGCATCTTTTATGATGGAGATACAAGAAATAAAGGTCATCAACAAGCTCCCAATTGATACTACTTGCAGTCCCATAATCGTTTGGTGAGCCTCGTTGCTTTCGGAGGATCTCTTATTTATTTCTATTATTTCAGTTTTGTTCGGATGATCGGGGTTCTTGTCCCGACATCACTCATAGTATTAGAGGCTTCATAGACAATAGTAGTTGAGGAGTCTTTTCCATTTTCATTTTGTTAATGTTTAAGACTTGAGTTTACTCTTGTGGCTAGTTTGAATAATTTTAACTGTTCTAAGTTAATCATCTTGAGACTTTAGTTAAATTATTTTGTTCTGAGTTGAGTTACTTTTGAATTCTTATTTTTATGAGTAAGTCTTCCGCTGAATATTGAGCCAGACCATGAGTTCGGTTGGGAACCAACAATGATTCTCGAGTGACAGTTACATCCTGGGTGTAGGCTGGGGTCGTAACAGTGTTACATCTAATTACATTGACAATATTTTTATTTAAAATGTCATCATCGAGTAAATCGTCACGAGAATAAATATTCTATAATATGCAAGAAATTCTAGTCAGTTTAAAGAAGAGTTAAGAATAAAAATTTTAGAGTAAGAAGTCTAAAAAGAACAACTCCAAAAATAACTAGAGGTTTAATTCTAGAAAAATGAAGTTAGATACAATTTAGAAGAGATTAATAATACCCCAACTAGATATTTCCCTCTTCACCTATATATATAGGCAGTTCATTTGAGTAGTTGTTGTGCTCAAGTAAGAAATGTTCAAGTTAAGACTGAATGCTCAATGAAGCAAACAAAATTGAGTCATTAGGTGAGAAATGTGAGAGCAATAAACAAGATTACTAGAATGTGAGTGAAATAAACAATACATGTAGAGATTTGCAAGGCCAAAGTTGATCTTCATATTGAAATAATAAAATTTAAGTAGTGAGCAATCAATAGTACCGAAAAATGTTCAATGTATTACTTAATTTATGATGTGATCATTGTGATGTAAACGATTAATCAGTTAAAATTTGAAGAAAATCTCCATAGAGATTACCTCAAATCCAATTAAGTGCAATAAAAACATATTTAATTAATGTTAATGTACCCAAAATATTATGCTAAATTGAGATGAGATTAATCCCATAAATAATTGATCTCACATATAACATTTAATTAGTCAATCAAAAGGTTATGGAATACCATAATAAGTGAATTTGATACTAAACAAAATTATAATCCAAATTAAAGAAAATAATGAAAACATGCAATCTTCAAATGGAAAGACAAAAATAAAATACCATTACTTGCAACAACCCAAGTCATTTAAAACAAAATAGTCTCCACAAAAAATATGCAATTTTCTCTCAAAAAAACAATTTGTAATAGCAAATAGCCCTTATGAGAGTTGTTACTTATAGTCTCGATAACATTGAATCATTATGTTGACAAATCATCAAAACCATTTGTTGTTCTTGGAAACATAATACTCGGAGTCGCCACCACCTACATAGGTAGATTTAGGATAAACTGTAAGATAATACATGTTTGACATTTCTTAAAAAATAATTCAGCGTTAAATGATCACAATATAAAATATATTTTTTTCAAAGAAAAAAAGTAGAAAATGATTTCTTTCACTTTTAGGCCAAAGTTGATTTGTTCCACAATTCTTAACTTCATAATACTGAAAAAAATTCATCAAAACGTATTTAATTTACAAGCTGTCATTTAACTCAACAAAAAGGATATAAGAGATTGTAATCCCAATGGCACACCAAGAAAATGGAATATAATCCCACATTCTATATGGATATCAAATCTAAAAAATTGCTTTAAATATATATTGATTTTAGCTAATACCAACAATCAAACAAAAAAATTTTATAATATCAAACTAGATTGAAGCACTAAGCTAATCATCCGAATAAACTTGATCAAATTCGTTGTCATATTAATTGGGTAGGTTAGCACCCAGAGGTCCAAGATTTTTTATCAACTCCTCCGCTTGTATTTTCCATTCGGTATGATGTTGTCTTCAACTTCATGAATATTATTTCTATGTTCCTTAGGATTAGGCGCATCATTTGTTTCTTTAGATAATTCTTCATTATCTCCATCAATATTATTTGTATCAACATCATTAGCAATCATATTATCTCCATCATCTGATCCTTTTCTCGCTTTCTCTCTTTCTTTTTTTCTCCTCAATACAATTATTGCCACAAGTATTTCAGAATTTCCTCATTTAGTGGCCTTTGTAGAAAAAGACATGCTCCTTCTTTCAAAGACTTTTTTGCTAAGAGTTCATTGAAATCATCACATACGACTGCATAATTATTTCAAGAAGTTGACAATTAAAATTTAATTGTATTAAACACTATGTGAATAGTTAATTTCAAGCATATTCACTATAAAAGTTATGTTACAAAATAATAAATTATCATTTACTGAATAAAATAGGCATTTACAACAAATAACTAATGTCACTAAACAACAAAAAATTCATTGCTACTCATATTTAACAGTGAATTGTACCAAATTATTTTAGCTCTAAAGAATTTAATTACATATTAAAAGTAAATTTTGTTGTCGATTTTTATAGTGTATTTATAAACGTAACTAACTTTTCTCACAGTAGATGTCATAAGTGGAAGAATATAATAAATACTTACATAGTGAAACTATATCCAATGTCACAGCTTGAACCAAGAATTTAAAAGAATGTAGATTCGGAGAATGGACACTAATTATAATCACATCAATTTTTTTCTCTCCTTTGGAGAGCATTGCCATTGCTTCTAAATATGTATGAACCGTAGTAATTGTATCAATGCATCATAAAAGTCAAAAAAGAAAATTATATATATATATATATATACACACACACACATATACAAATTTCATCATAAATTTCAAGTTATATTGCACTCTTTAGGATATGCAGTTGAATATATTAATCAACTTCTATTGTACTAGATGTCAATCTTAGACATGTTTACTTTAAAAAATTATTTACAATATTATTTGGGATAAATAATTGGATCTATCTATGTTGAGTAGGAGAAGAAAGATAATATTATGATAAGAAAAAGTGTTGTCATCATTATCTTTCAAGTTTCAAACTTATTTTGTAACATCTACGTTTTTTTTTTTTAATATTACGAAAATTGCCTATTGTTTAAACAAACTGAAATAGAGGAATAAATTGATTGATCATTAAATTTCACCAAAACTAAACATAATATTTGACCAGTATTTATTAAAGTAGATCCAAAATTTATTCCTTCAAAACTAAGGGGGGGAAATTAAAATATTTTAAAAGTTAAGTTTTACACACTATCAAAAGGATAAAATAATAGGTGTATATTGAATAACGTTCTTAGAAGATGAATGTTTTTTCTGTTGAGCTACAAAGGGAAAAAACACTCCTTTAAATTAAAAGGGAAAATTTTAATTAAAAAAGAAAAAAGGTAAAAAGTACCTCTTAACTATCTGTAATGGAACAAAAATATTCTTCGTTTGTGTTTTGGCTCAAAACTAACCCTCCGTTTGTTTTTTTGCTCACAAATACCCCTAAATTTAACTAATGCCACCAAGCACACCACATAAAATAATTGTCACGTGACCAGTTCACATCAACTTCCACCATAGAAAATCACGCAATTTAATACCCATTATCACGTCTTGTTTAAAATCCATCTCAAATTAACAAGTAAAAATAAGACCATATTCCTTGTTCTACCAGTCCTAAGACCAACAATACACCCACCTTTGGTTCCACTTTTCTCCATACATGCAAGAATAGAATTTCAAACAAATTCACACATCCCAACAAACTTCATCAACATAACTCACATATACAATTTTCTCACCCAAAAATACACTCAATGCACAGAGTGAAATCCAAGAATATTAAGAATTCACCCAGGGCAGATTTTAAATGTGGCGGGTCAATGGGCATTAACTTGGATAATTTTTTATGGTCGATGTTCATGTGGACATCCAGGTGCTATTTTTTTCATCTAGTGTACTTGGTGGCACTCCTTTCGAGGGGTATTTGTGAGCTAAAACATAAATTGAGGGGTAGTTTTGAGCCAAACAACAAACGAAGGATATTTTTGCTCCATTTTGAATAGCACTCAGGTAGTTTTGGTCCTTATAACATTAAAAAATAAAGGAAATAATAAAGAAAAATGTTGTGTTAACAAAAATCAAACAACCCCACTTTTTTGTCTACATATGATAAATAAAATAAAATGTTGTCTCAAGGTAAATAATAATGATAATCATATCCCTTCCTATCTTGCTCTTTCTCTTCCCTATTTGTTACCCTAATTTTGTTTCGCCTCCTCCATACAAATAATATATTTTAAAGTGATAGATAGATTTATATAATTCAAATATCTACATCTTCAAAAAATTATTTTTGATGAATTTAATTAATCTTCTTCTCCAATTTTATGCCATAGGACCAATTATAAAAGAACAGATTTCCCCTTATTCTACAAAAAAATCAATTGTAAAAAACATATATACAAGTTGATTAAATAATTATACTTAACAGAAAATTGTGGCACTTCTAGAAAATCTAACGAAATTGGAGCGAGACAAATATTAACAAAAGATTATCAACTCCCCCCTCCCTCCTCTTTTGAAAATTCATAAATATATTTTTATGGAGGAAGCTTATCCAATGTATGACATGCCTATAACAAGAACAAAGACTAAACAATCTAATTTGGTTCTTCTATAAACACATAAAAACACTTATTAATCAATATAACAGCATAAACAATTATAGAAATGGTGTTATGACAGAAAGAAAAGATGAATTCAAGATTTGCTACACAAAAAATAAAATCTAAAAAGAAATCGATGTTACAATCAAAACAAGCATTATATCTATTAAATCTCTTTTGAAAAGGTAATCAAACCGAATTCATTTATATCAAAGAACCAAAGGTTTTGAGTTGAATATATATTTTTTAGAGATGTCACCTTTGTAGTCATAAGACTTCAGCAAATCAACCATTTCCATGACATTCTTTGTTTCGGGATCAACTAGTACCACCCAAACTTCATCTATAATACCATAATAACCAGCTGCCATTGAATTTCTATTCCTTCAGCAATTTTAGAAGAGGATATACAAAAAAGTAATTTTCTATATAGAAGCTTGAATTTATTGGAGACACATTTAACCCTTTTGGGGGTGTTATATAGTAATTACAATGGTAATTACACATTTTCTAGTGAGTATGTTTAAATAGTGGTTTAGTCCTTATATTAAAGGTTTAGTCCACTTTTAGTTCTTTTATAATTCATTGTTACATAATTTATCTTTAATTAATATAATCATTAGGTTTTGGTCCTCACACTAATGAAAGTTGAATATTTAACGGAGTCTAATATTTTTACACCTTGTCTTCTTGCTCTATCAAAATTTGGACCAACATCTATGCTTCAGTTTAGTTAAAGAATTTAATCAGGAGGAGCTTTGTATTGATTATCAATTAAAAACTTCATGATTAATGATAATCAACAATTAATAGATTTGTTGTATTCTTATCTTTTTTATCCATATATAATTTTAAAATATATTAATTATGTAGATTCTTAAGAGCTCACAAGAGGAATTAGTTCAACCAAAAGAACTGAAAATATTACAGTTACAAAAAGAATTAAAGAAATTAACCCAAGACTTCGAAGTAAAAGGATAACAATGGACAATGGTAAAAGACTTGTCATTTTTATGTTGAAACCGAAAGAACTTTGAGATAAATAACTCTTTGAGCATTTATCCATGGATCATATCTTATTTTTCCTCCAAATTCGTGTCTTCACTTGTTTCTTGTTATCAACTATCTAAACTCCATTAATCATCGACATATTCTATATATCCAAATCATAATTCTTGAATTCATATCTCAAATTCAAGATAGAGTTGAGAGTAAAGTTCTAGGTTGTTGTTTTGAGAAGACTTTTGCAAACTTTTAAAATTGTTTTAAGACGAGCCTTGAGTATGAGGATGAGGAGTGTTGAGCTTCATTTTTTCAAAATGAATATAAGGGAACGAAGTATTCCCAAGAGTAAATGTTTTACATTTAAAATGAGGAGGAAAACTTGAATTTCAAATGAGTTCATGAGGGGTTTTCGAGTATAATCTCTTTTAAGAGAATGTTTTGAGTAATAATCTCAAAGTTTGAGGGTGAGGAAATGTTTTTAAACATATGAGCATGAGTTATATTATTTGGAGTAGTATTGAGCACCGATATGGGGACGAGTTTAGACAACTCAAAGTCCTCATAAACCATGTATGTCAAAGTGGGAAAAAAAGGGTCATACTTTTTTAGATGATTCATTATTTCTTTTAAAGTATAGCTTAGTGGATCCACTTTGTTGAGGATGTCTGATACTCCGACAAGGTATAAGACAGTTCTGGCAGCATGGGCAAGACGTTGTATCATCACATAGCATATAGTAATAGTTGTCGGTTAGAGAATCTTTCAAATAAGAGTAAAAGTGTATTATTGTATTTTTAAATACATTGAGTTATTATTTGTTTTTTTTTTAAACCTTTCTGTATAATGCATCTTTTTTGTTGCTTTCATATTGAACAGAGTTGAGCATTTCTGAGTTGATTATCTTTGAGTAGCCTTGAGTTGAGTTCAGTTTAGTTGAGATGAGGTGAGTATGTTATTCCTTTTAATCGGCTCAAGATTATGTGTTTGTTTTAGATTTCCCCTTGCATGCTCGAACATTCAATGTACTAACGTCATTTGGACTGCATCTTTTATGATGCAGATACAAGAAATCAAGGTCATCAACCGGCTCCCCGTTGATACCACTTGCAGTCGCATAATCGTTTGTTGAGCTTCGTTGCTTTCGGAGGATCTCTCATTTATTTCAGTTTTGTTCGGATGATCGGGGATCTGTCCCGACATCACTCATAGTATTAGAGGCTTCATAGACAATAGTAGTTGAGGAGTCTTTTCCATTTTCATTTTGTTAATGCTTAAGATTTGAGTTTCCTCTTTTGGCCAGTTTGAATAATTTTTAATGTTCTAAGTTTATCATCTTGAGACTTGAGTTAAATTGTTTTGTTCTAAGTTCAGTTACTTTTGAGTTCTTATATTTATGAGTAACTGTTCTGCAGAATATTGAGCCAGACCATGGATTCTCTTGGGAACCAACAATGATTCTTTAGTGACGGTTACGTCCTGGGTGTAGGCTGGGGGCGTGACAGTGTTACTTCTAATTACATTGACGATATTTTTATTAAAAATGTCAACATCGAGTAAATCGTCACGAGAATAAAGATTCTCTAATTTGCAAGAAATTCTAGTCAGTTTAAAGAAAAGCTAAGAATAAAAAATTTAGAGTGAGAAATCTAAAAAGAACAACTCCAAAAATAACTAGAGGTTTAATTCTAGAAAAATGAAGTTAGATACATTTTAGAAAAGATTAATAATACCCCGACTAGATATTTCCCTCATCACCTATATATATAGGCGGTTCATTTGAGTAGTTGTTCTGCTCAAGTAAGAAATGTTCAAGTGAAGAGTGAATGCTCAATGAAGCAAACAAAATTGAGTCATCAGGTGAAAAATTTGAGAGCAATAAACTAGATTACTAGAATGTGAGTGAAATAAACAATACATGTAGAGATTTGCAAGGCCAAAGTTGATCTTCATATTGAAGTAATAAAATTTAAGTTGTGAGCAATCAATAGTATCGAAAAATGTTCAATGTATTACTTAATTTCTGATGTGATCATTGTGATGTAAACGATTAGTCAGTTAAAATTTGAAGAAAATCTCCATAGAGTTTACCTCAAATCCAATTAAGTGCAATAAAAACATATTTAATTAATGTTAATGTACCCAAAATATTATGCTAAATTGAGATGAGATTAATCCCATAAATAATTGATCTCACATGTAACATCTAATTAATCAACCAAAATGTTATGGAGATGCAATTTTCTCTCAAAAAAACAATTTGTAATAGCAAAGAGCCCTTATGAGAGTTGTCACTTATAGTCTAGATAACATTGGATCATCATGTTGACAAATCATCAAAATAATTTGTTGTTCTTGCAAACATAATACTCGAAGTCGATACCATCTGAATAGGTAGATTTAAGGTAAACTGTAAGATAATACATGTTTGATATTTCTTAAAAATTAATTCGGTGTTAAATGATTAAAATATAAAATGCTTTTTTATAAAGAAAAAAGTAGAAAATGATTTCTTTCACTTTTAGGCCAAAGATGATTTGTTCCACAATTCTTAACTTCATAATACTGAAAAAAATTCATCAAAACATATTTAATTTGCCAAGGAGTCACTTAACTCAACAAAAAGGATATAAGAGATTGTAATCCCAATGGCACACCAAGAAAATGGAATATAATCTCACATTCTGTATGGATATCAAATTTAAAAAATTGCTTTAAATATATATTGATTTTAGCTAATACCAACAATCAAACAAAAAAACAATATAATATCAAACTAGATTGAAGCACTAACCTAATCATCAGAATAAACTTGATCAAACTCGTTGTCATATGAATTGGGTAGGTTAGCACCCAGAAGTCCAAGATTTTGTATCAACTCCTCCACTTGTATTTTCCATTCGGTATGATGTTGTCTTCCACTTCATGAATATTATTTCTGTGTTCCTCAGGATTAGGCGCATCATTTGTTTC
This sequence comes from Solanum acaule, assembly GCA_036250505.1. Classification (NCBI taxonomy): domain Eukaryota; kingdom Viridiplantae; phylum Streptophyta; class Magnoliopsida; order Solanales; family Solanaceae; genus Solanum; species Solanum acaule. The sequence continues at coordinate 10,843 of JAJOOR010001263.1, forward strand.
TTTAGATAATTCTTCATTATCTCCATCAATATTATTTGTATCAACATCATTAGCAATCATATTATCTCCATCATCTGATCCTTTTCTCGCTTTCTCTCTTTCTATTTTTCTCCTCAATACAAATTGCCAGAAGTATTTCAGAATATCCTCATTTAGTGGCCTTTGTAGAAAAAGACATGCTCCTTTTTTCAAAGCCTTTTTTGCTAAGAGTTCATTGAAATCATCACATACGACTGCATAATTATTTCAAGAAGTTGACAATTAAAATTTAATTGTATTAAACACTATGTGAATAGTTAATTTCAAGCATATTCACTATAAAAGTTATGTTACAAAATAACAACTTATCATTCACTAAATAAAATAGGCATTAACAAAAAATAACTAATGTCACTAAACAATAAAAAATTCATTGCTTCTCATATTTAACAGCGAATTGTACTAAATTATTTTAGCTCTAAAGAATTTAATTACATATTAAAAGTAAATTTTGTTGTCGATTTTTATTGTGTATTTATGAACGTAACTGACTTTTCTCACAGTAGATGTCATAAGTGGAAGAGTATAATAAATACTTATGTAGTGAAACTATATGCAGGGTTACAACTTGAACCAAGAGTTTAAAAGAATCCAAATTCGGTGAATGGACACTGATTATAATCACATCAATTTTTTCTCTCCTTTGGAGAGCATTGCCATTGCTTCTAAAGATGTATGAACCGTAGTAACTGCATCAATGCATCTTAAAAGTCAAAAAAGAAAATTTATATATATATATATATATATATATATATAAACTCAGATATACCAATTTCATCATAATTTTCATGTTATATTGCACTCTATAGGATATGCAGTTGAATATATTAATCAACTTATATTGTACTACATGTCAATCTTAGACATGTTTACTTAAAAAAATTATTTACAATATTATTTTGGATAAATAATTGGATCTATCTATGTTGAGTAGGACAAGAAAAATAATATTATGATAAGAAAAAGTTCTATCATCATTATCATTCAAGTTTGAAACTTATTTTGTAACATCTACATATTTTCTTTTTTTAATATTATGAAAATTGCCTATTGTTTAAACAAACTGAAATAGAGGAATAAATTGATTGATCATTAAATTTGACCCAAAATAAACATAATATTTGACCAGTATTCATTAAAGTAGATTCAAAATTTATTCCTTTGAAATTAAGGGGGGAAAATTAAAATATTTTAAAATTTAAGATTTACGTTCTATCAAAATGATAAAATAATAGGTATATATTGAAAATCTTTCTTAGAAGATGAATGTTTTTTCTGTTGAGTTACAAAGGGAAAAAACAATCCTTTAAATATTCTTAACTACCCCTCCGTTAACTATTTGTAGTGGAACAAAAATATTCTTCGTTTGTATTTTGGCTCAAAACTATCCCTCCGTTTGTTTTTTTGCTCACAAATACCCCTAAATTTAACTAATGCTACCAAGCACACCACAAAAAATAATTGTCACGTGAATAGTTCACATCAACATCCACCAATGAAAATCACGCAATTTAATACCCATTATCCCATCCCGTTTAAAATCAATCTCAAATTAACGAGTAAAAATAAGACCATATTCCTTGTTCTACTAGTCCTAAGACCAACAATACACCCACCTTTGGTTCCACTTTTCTCCATACATGTAAGAATACAATTTCAAGCAAATTTACACATCCCAACAAATTTCATGAACACAACTCACATATACAATTTTCTCACCCAAAAATACACTCAATGCACAGAGTGAAATCCAAGAAAATTAAGAATTCACCCAGGGCAGATTTTAAACGGGGCGGATCAATGGGCATTAACTTGGATAATTTTTTATGGTCTATGTTCATGTGGACATCCACGTGGTATTTTTTTCATCTAGTGTACTTGGTGGCACTCCTTTCAAGTGAGGGGTATTTGCGAGCTAAAACATAAATTGAGGGGTAGTTTTGTGCCAAACAACAAATGAAGGATATTTTTGCTCCATTTTGAATAGCACTCAGGTAGTTTTGGTCCTTATAACATTAAAAAATAATAGGAAATAATAAAGAAAAATGTTGTTTTAACAAAAATCAAACAACCCCACTCTTTTTTGACTACATATAATAAATAAAATAAAATGTTGTCTCAAGGTAAATAATAATGATAATCATATCCCTTCCTATCTTGCTCTTTCTCTTCCCTCTTTGTTACCCTAATTTTGTTTCGCCTCCTCCATACAAATAATATATTTTAAAGTGATAGATAGATTTATATAATTCAAATTTCTACATCTTCAAAAAATTATTTTTGATGAATTTAATTAATCTTCTTCTCCAATTTTATGCCATACGACCAATTATAAAAGAACAAATTTCCCCTTATTCTACAAAAAAGTCAACTGTAAAAAACATATATACAAGTTGATTAAATAATTAAACTTAACAGAAAATTGTCACTTCTAGAAAATCTAATGAAATTGGAGCGAGACAAATATTAACATAAGATTATCAACTCCCCCTCCCCCTATTTTGAAAATTCATATATATTTTTTTATGGAGGAAGCTTATCCAATGTATGACATGCCTATAACAAGAACAAAGACTAAACAATCTAATTTGGTTCTTCTATAAACACATAAAAACATTTATTAATTAATATAACAGCATAAACAATTACAAAAATGGTGTTATGACAGAAAGAAAAGATGAATTCAAGATTTACTACACAAACAATAAAACCTACAAAGAAATCGATGTTACAATCACATGCAACAAGCATTATATCTATTAAATCACTTTTGAAAAGGTAATCAAACCGAATTCATTTATATCAAAGAACCAAAGGTTTTGAGTTGAAAATATATTTTTTAGAGATGTCACCTTCGTAGTCATAAAATTGCTGCAAATCAACCATTTCCATGACATTCTCTGTTTCGGGATCAACTAGTACCACCCGGACTTCATCTATAATACCATAATAACCAGTTGCCATTGAATTTCTATTCCTTTAGCAATTTGAGAAGAGGAGATACAAAAAAGTAATTTTCTATATAGAAGCTTGAATTTATTGGAGACACATTTAACCCTTTTGGAGGTATTATATAGTAACTACAATGGTCAGTGAGTATGTTTAAATACTGGTTTAGTCCACTATTAGTTCTTTTATAATTCATTTTAACATAGTTTATCTTTAACTAATAAAATCATTAGGTTTTGGTCCTCACACTAATGAAAGTTGAATATTTAACGGAGTCATATATTTTTACACCTTGTCTTCTGGCTCTATCAAAATTGGACCAACATCTATGCTTCAGTTTAGTTAAAGTCCTTAATCAGGAGGATCTTTTTATTGATTATCAATTGAAAATTTCATGCTTAATGATCGTCAACAGTTAATAGATTTGTTGTATTCTTATCTTTTTTATCCATATTTAATTTTAAAATATATATTAATTATTTAGAGACTTAAGAACTCACAATAGGAATTAGTTCAACCAAAAGAACTAAATATATTACAGTTACAAAAAGACTTGAAGACATTAACTCAAGACTTCGAAGTAAAAGGATAACAATGGACATTGGTAAATGACTTGTCATTTTTATGTTGAAACCGAAAGAACTTTGAGATAAATAACTCTTTGAGCATTCATCCTTGGATCATACGTTATTTTTTCTCCAAATTTGTGTCTTCACTCGTTTCTTGTTATCAACTATCTAAACTCCATTAATCATTGACATATTCTATATATCCAAATCATAATTCTTGAATTCACATTTCAAATTCAAGATAGAGTTAAGAGTAAAGTTCGAGGTTGTTCTATTGAGTAATTTTGAGAAGTCTTTTGCAAACTTTTAAAATTGTTTTAAGACGAGCATTTACGTATGAGGATGAGGAGAGTTGGGCTTCATTTTTTCAAATTGAATATAAGGGAACGAAGTATTCCCAAGAGAAAATGTTTTACATTTAAAATTAGGAGGAAACCTTGAATTTCAAATGAGTTCATGAGGTTTTTTTGAGTAAAATCTGTTTTAAGAGAACCTTTTGAGTAATAATCTCAAAGTTTGAGGGTGAGTAAATGTTTTTAAACATATGAGCATGAGTTATATTATTAGGAGTAGTATTGAGCACCAATATGGGGACGAGTTTAGACAACTCAAAGTTCTAATAAGCCATGTATGTCAAAATGGGTAAAAAGGGTCTTACTTTTTTCGATAATTCATTATTGATTTTAAAGTATAGCTTAGTGGATCCACTTTGTTGAGAATGTCCGATACTCCGGCAAGGTATAAGACAATTCTGGTAGCGTGGGCGAGACGTTGTATCATCACATAGCTTATAGTGATTTTTGTCGGTTAGAGAATCTTCCAAATAAGAGTACAAGTGTTTTATTGTATTTTTAAATACATTGAGTTATTATTTTTTTTTTAAAAAAAGCTTTCTGTATAATGCATCTTTATTGTTGCTTTTATATTGAACCGAGTTGAGCATTTCTGAGTTAAGTATATTTGAGTAGCCTTGAGTTGAGTTGAGATGAGGTGAGTATGTTCTTCCTTTTAATCGGCTCAAGATTATGTGTTTGTCTTAGATTTCCCCTTGCATGCTCGAACATTCAATGTACTAACGTCATTTGGCCTGCATCTTTTACGATGCAGATACAAGAAATCAAGGTCATCAACAGGCTCCCCGTTGATACCACTTGTTGTCCCATAATCGTTTGGTGAGCCTCGTTACTTTCGGAGGATCTCTTATTTATTTTTATTATTTCAGTTTTGTTCGAATGATCGGGGATCTTGTCCCGACATCACTCATAGTATTAGAGGCTTCATAGACAATAGTAGTTGAGGAGTCTTTTCCATTTTCATTTTGTCAATGTTTAAGACTTGAATTTCCTCTTGTGGCCAGTTTTAATATTTTTAAATGGTCTAAGTTAATAATCTTGAGACTTGAGTTAAATCGTTTTGATATGAGTTGAGTTACATTTGAGTTCTTATATTTATGAGTAAGTCTTCCGCTGAATATTGAGCCGGACCATGGGTTCGCTAGGGAACCAACAATAATTCTAAAGTGATAGTTACGTCCTTGGTGTAGGCTGGGGGCATGACAATATTACATCTAATTACATTAACAATATTTTTATTAAAAATGTCATCATCGAGTTAATCGTCACGAGAATAAAGATTCTATAATATTCAAGAAATTCTAGTCAGTTTAAAGAAGAGTTAAGATTAAAATATTTAGAGTGAGAAGTCTAAAAAGAACAACTCCAAAAATAACTAGAGGTTTAATTCTAGAAAAATGAAGTTAGATACATTTTAGAAGAGATTAATAATACCCTGACTAGATATTTCCCACATCACCTATAAATATAAGCGGTTCATTTGAGTAGTTGTTGTGCTCAACTAAGAAATGTTCAAGTGAAGAGTGAATGCTCAATGAAGTAAACAAAATTGAGTCATCAGGTGAGAAATGTGAGAGCAATAAACAAGATTACTAGAATGTGAGTGAAATAAAAAATACATGTAGAGATTTGCAAGGACAAAGTTGATATTCATATTGAAATAATAAAATTTAAGTTGTGAGCAATCAATAGTACATAAAAATGTTCAATGTATTACTTAATTTATGATGTGATCATTGTGATGTAAACGATTGATCAGTTAAAATTTGAAGAAAATCTCCATAGAGAATACCTCAAATCCAATTAAGTGCAATAAAAACGTATTTAATTAATGTTAATGTACCCAAAATATTATGCTAAATTGAGATGAGATTAATCCCATAAATAATTGATCTCGCATATAACATTTAATTAATCAACCAAAAGGTTATGGAATACCATAATAAGTGAATTTGATACTAAACAAAATTATAATCCAAATTAAAGAAAATAATGAAAGCATGCAATCTTCAAATGGAAAGAGAAAAATAAAATACTATTACTTGCAACAACCCAAGTCATTTAAAACAAAATAGTCTCCACAAAAAAGATGCAATTTTCTCTCAAAAAAACAATTTGTAATAGCAAATATCCCTTATGAGAGTTGTTACTTATAGTCTCGATAACATTGAATCATTATGTTGACAATTCATCAAAACCATTTGTTTTTCTTGGAAACATAATACTCGGAGTCGCCACCACCTGCATAGGTAGATTTAGGATAAACTGTAAGATAATACATGTTTGACATTTCTTAAAAAATAATTCAGCGTTAAATGATCACAATATAAAATGTTTTTTTTCAAAGAAAAAAAGTAGAAAATGATTTCTTTCACTTTTAGGCCAAAGTTGATTTGTTCCACAATTCTTAACTTCATAATACTGAAAAAAATTCGTCAAAACATATTTAATTTACAAGCAGTCATTTAACTCAACAAAAAGGATATAAGAGATTGTAATCCCAGTGGCACACCAAGAAAATGGAATATAATCCCACATTCTATATGGATATCAAATCTAAAAAATTGCTTTAAATATATATTGATTTTAGCTAATACCAACAATCAAACAAAAAAAATTTATAATATCAAACTAGATTGAAGCACTAAGCTAATCATCAGAATAAACTTGATCAAACTCGCTGTCATATTAATTGGGTAGGTTAGCACCCAGAGGTCCAAGATTTTGTATCAACTCCTCCGCTTCTATTTTCCATTCGGTATGATGTTGTCTTCAACTTCATGAATATTATTTCTATATTCCTCAGGATTCGGCGCATCATTTGTTTCTTTAGATAACTCTTCATTATCTCCATCAATATTATTTGTATCAACATCATTAGCATTCATATTATCTCCATCATCTGATCCTTTTCTCGCTTTCTCTCTTTCTATTTTTCTCCTCAATACAAATTGCCAGAAGTATTTCAAAATTTCCTCATATAGTGGCCTTTGTAGAAAAAGACATGCTCCTTCTTTCAAAGCCTTTTTTGCTAACAGTTCATTGAATTCATCACATACGACTGCATAATTATTTCAAGAAGTTGACAATTAAAATTTAATTGTATTAAACACTATGGGAATAGTTAATTTCAAGAATATTCACTATAGAAGTTATGTTACAAAATAATAACTTATCATTTACTGAATAAAATAGGTATTAACAACAAATAACAAATGTCACTAAACATAAAAAAAAATCAGTGCTACTCATATTTAACAGTGAATAGTACCAAATTCTTTTAGCTCTAAAGAATTTAGTTACCTATAAAAAATAAATTTGGTGCTGATTTTTATAGTGTATTTATAAACATATCTGACTATTCTCACAGTAGATGTCATAAGTGGAAGAATATAATAAATACTTACATAGTGAAACTATATCCAAGGTCACATCTTGAGCCAAGAGTTTAAAAGAATCCAGATTCGGTGAATGGACACTGATTATAATCACATCAATTTTTTTCTCTCCTTTGGAGAGCATTGCCATTGCTTCTAAAGATGTATGAACCGTAGTAACTGCATCAATGCATCATAAAAGTCAAAAAAGAAAATTATTTATATATATACACACATATACAAATTTCATCTGAGTTGAGTATCTTTGAGTAGACTTGAGTTGAGTTCAGTTGAGTTGAGATGAGGTGAGTATGCTCTTCCTTTTAATCGGCTCAAGATTATGTGTTTGTTTTAGATTTCCCCTTGCATGCTCGAACATTCAATGTACTAACGCCATTTGGCCTACATCTTTTATGATGCAGATACAATAAATAAGGGTCATCAATAGGCTCCCCGTTGATACCACTTGCTGTTCCATAATCGTTTGGTAAGCCTCGTTGCTTACGGAGGATCTCTTATTTATTTCTATTATTTTAGTTTTGTTCGGATGATAGGGGTTCTTGTCCCTACATCACTCATAGTATTAGAGACTTCATAGACAGTAGTAGTTGAGGAGTCTTTTCCATTTTCATTTGGTTAATATTTAAGACTTGAATTTCCTCTTGTGGCCAGTTTGAATATTTTTAAATGTTCTAAGTTAATCATCTTGAGACTTTAGTTAAATTGTTTTGTTATGAGTTGAGTTACTTTTGAGTTCGTATATTTATGAGTAAGTCTTCCGCTGAATATTGAGCCAGACCATGGGTTCGCTAGGGAACCAACAATGATTCTTGAGTGACAGTTACGTCCTGGGTGTAGGCTGGGGGCGTGACAGTGTTACATCAAATAACATTGACAATATTTTTATTAAAAATGTCATCATCTAGTTAATCGTCACGAGAATAAAGATTCTATAATATGCAAGAAATTCTAGTCAGTTTAAAGAAGAGTTAAGAATAAAATTTTTAGAGTGAGAAGTCTAAAAAGAACAACTCCAAAAATAACTAGAGGTTTAATTCTAAAAAAAATTAAGTTAGATACATTTTAGAAGAGATTAATAATACCCCGACAAGATATTTCGCTCATCACCTATAAATATAGGCGGTTCATTTGAGTAGTTGTTGTGCTCAAGTAAGAAATGTTCAAGTGAAGAGTGAATGCTCAATGAAGCAAACAAAATTGAGTCATAAGGTGAGAAATGTGAGAGCAATAAACAAGATTACTAGAATGTGACTGAAATAAACAATACATGTAGAGATTTGCAAGGCCAAAGTTGATCTTCATATTGAAATAATAAAATTCAAGTTGTGAGCAATCAATAGTACCGAAAAATGTTCAATGTATTACTTAATTTATGATGTGATCATTGTGATGTAAACGATTAATCAGCAAATTTGAAGAAAATCTCCATAGAGATTACCTCAAATCCAATTAAGTGCAATAAAAACATATTTAATTAATGTTAATGTACCCAAAATATTATGCTAAATTGAGATGAGATTAATCCCATAAATAACTGATCTCACATATAACATTTAATTAATCAACCAAAAGTTTATGGAATGCCATAATAAGTGATTTTGATACTAAACAAAATTATAATCCCAAATAAAGAAAATAACGAAAGCATGCAATCTTCAAATGGAAAGACATAAATAAAATACCATTACTCGCAACAACCCAAGTCATTTAAAAAAAAATAATCTCCACAAAAAAGATGCAATTTTCACTCCAAAAAACAATTTCTAATAGCAAAGAGTTGTTACGAGAATTGTCACTTGTAGTTTAGATAATATTGGATCATCATGTTGACAAATCATCAAAACAATTTGTTGTTCTTGGAAACATAATACCCGGAGTCGCTACCACCTGCGTAGGTAGATTTAAGGTAAACTGTAAGATAATACATGTTTGATATTTCTTAAAAAATAATTCGGTGTTAAATGATCAAAATATAAAATGTTTTTTTTTTCAAAGAAAAAAGTAGAAAATGATTTCATTCACTTTTAGGACAAAGTTGATTTGTTCCACAATTCTTAACTTCATAATACTGAAAATATTTCATCAAAACATATTCAATTTGCCAAGGAGTCATTTAACTCAACAAAAAGGATATAAGAGATTGTAATCCCAATGGCACACCAAGAAAATGAAATTTAATCCCACATTCTATATGGATATCAAATCTAAAAAATTGCTTTAAATATATATTGATTATAGCTATAACCAATATTCAAACAAAAAATATATATAATATCAAACTAGATTGAACCACTAACCTAATCATCAGAATAAACTTGATCAAACTCGTTGTCATATGAATTGGGTATGTTAGCACCTAGAGGTCCAAGATTTTGTATCAACTCCTCCACTTGTATTTTCCATTCGGTATAATGTTGTCTTCAACTTCATGAATGTTATTTCTATGTTCCTCAGGATTAGGCACATCATTTGTCTCTTTAGATAATTCTTCATTATCTCCATCAATATTATTTGTATCAACATCATTAGCAAACATATAAGCTCCATCATCTGATCCTTTTCTCGCTTTCTCTCTTTCTATTTTTCTCCTAAATACAAATTGCCACAAGTATTTCAGAACTTCCTCATTTAGTGGCCTTTGTAGAAAAAGACATGCTCCTTCTTTCAAAGCCTTTAATTTTTTGCTAAGAGTTCATTGAATTCATCACATACAACTGCATAATTATTTCAAGAAGTTGACAATTAAAATTTAATTATATTAAACACTATGCGAATAGTTAATTTCAAGCATATTCACTATAAAACTTATGTTACAAAATAATAACTTATCATTTACTATATAAAATAGGCATTAACAACAAATAACTAATGTCACTAAACAAAAAATAATTCATAACTACTCATATTTAACAGTGAATTGTACCAAATTCTTTTAGCTCTAAAGAATTTAATTACATATTAAAAGTAAAATTTGTTGTCAATATTTTTAGTGTATTTATAAACATATCTGACTTTTCTCACAGTAGATGTCATAAGTGGAAGAATATAATAAATACTTACATAGTGAAACTATATCCAAGGTCACAGCTTGAGCCAAGAGTTTAAAAGAATCCAGATTCGGTGAATGGACACTGATTATAATCACATCAATTTTTTTCTCTCCTTTGGAGAGCATTGCCATTGCTTCTAAATATGTATGATCCGTAGTAACTACATCAATGCATCATAATAAAAGTCAAAAAAAGAAAATTATTTATATATATACACACACATATACAAATTTCATCATAATTTTCTAGTTATATTGCACTCTTTAGGATATGCAGTTGAACATATTAATCAATTTATATTGTACTAGATGTCAATCTTAGACATGTTTTCTTAAAAAAATTATTTACAGTACTATTTTGGATAAATAATTGGATCTATCTATGTTGAGTAGGAGAAGAAAAATAATATTATGATAAGAAAATGTTCTATCATCATTATCTTTCAAGTTTGAAACTTATTTTGTAACATATACATATATTTATTTTTTATATTACGAAAATTGCCTATTGTTTAAACAAACTGAAATAGAGAAATAAATTGATTGATCATTAAAGTTGACCCAAAATAAATATAATATTTGACCAGTATTCATTAAAGTAGATTCAAAATTTATTCCTTTGAAATTAAGGGGGAAAATTAAAATATTTTAAAATTTAAGATTGATGCTCTATCAAAAGGATAAAATAATAGGTGTATATTGAAAAACTTTCTTAGAAGATGAATGTTTTTTTTGTTGAATTACAAAGGGAAAAAAACACTCCTTTAAATTAAAAAGGAAAATTTTAATTAAAAAAGAAAAAAGGTCAAAAGTACCTCTTAACTATCTGAAATGGAACAAAAATATTCTTCGTTTGTGTTTTGGCTCAAAACTACCCCTCCGTATGTTTTTTTGGCTCACAAATACCCCTAAATTTAACTAATGCCACCAAGCACACCAAATAAAAAAATTGTCACGTGACCAGTTCACATCAACATCCACCATGGAAAATCACGTAATTTAATACCCATTATCCCGTCCCATTTAAAATCCACCTCAAATTAAAGAGTAAAAATAAGACCATATTCCTTGTTATACTTGTCATAAGACCAACAATACACCCAACTCTGGTTCCACTTTTCTCCATATATGTATGAATACAATTTCAAACAAATTCACACATCCCAACAAATTTCATGAACACAACGCACATATTTTTTCTCCGAATTCGTGTCTTCACTCGTTTCTTGTTATCAACTATCTAAACTCCATTAATCATTGACATATTCTATATATCCAAATCATAATTCTTGAATTCACATTTCAAATTCAAGATAGAGTTGAGAGTAAAGTTTGAGGTTGTTCTTTTGAGTCATTTTTGTCACTCCCCGAGTCTACACCCTGGGCGGGACCGGCACTCGAAGACCATTGCTGGCCCCAAGCGAACCCTTGGCTTGGCTTACTTAACTCAGCGGAAAACCTAACTCAGCAGAATAACACCATGCAATGAAAGTTCATAAAACAACCTAACTGATAACATCTGGCCAAAAAGGCAACTCGAGTCTCAAAATAGAATGTTTATATATATACATAGATGAGAGACTCAATACTAACTGATTGACTATCTATGAAGCCTCTATAATACCGAGATGGATGTTGGGACAGACCCCGCAACATCCTAATAAAACAAAACTAGGAACACAAAATAACAGAGTCCTCCGGAAGGCAAGGAGCCTAACCACTGACTCTGGAGTGCTCAACTGGATCAACGGCGTACTGGATGATGATCCTGGGTACCTGCGTCTGCATCATAATAAGATGCAGGCCAACTGGCATCAATACATGGAATGTACGAGTATGCGAGCCAGAAAGCCAAACAACAACTTAAGCTTGAAAGGAGTACAAGAGAACACTTACCTTGGCTCTGTACGACTCATGAACAACTGAACTCAATATAAAGCAACAAGACACATGCAATATACAAAGCTTGTAAAACTATTTAAAACATGACGTCAAATATCATAATCATAATATCATAAAAATATACCATGCTCCCTCTCAAAGTCTACTTGTGCAATGCATGAATAGAGTCCCATAACCCCATTCATACTAAGCAGAACCCCTTGAGGAACTATGCAATTTCTACTGTGGGAGTTTCTCTAACCGACAACCACCACTATGAGCCTAAGTGGTGATACAACGTTTTTACCATCACGCTGCCAAACTGTCCTATACTTTGCCGTCATATAGAACTACTTAACTTAGTGGATCCACTAGCTTAACTTACGTGATCATCTAAAGAGTATGACCCGTTAAATCCCATGTTTGCTACATGGTTCCTATGGAGAGTTGAGTTAATATGAACTCGCGTCCCCAATTCGGTGCTCAATACTACTCCCAAAATATACTTTAGCTCATATGTTTTAAAAACAAACTTCTTTCTTTAGTTTGAGATAATTACTCAAAACTTACCTTCAAATCTCTCTTGGAATCGATGTTCCCTTTCTTGCTCAAATGTGAAAACATTTATAAACTTCTTTGGGAATACTTAGTTCCCTAATAACTTTTGAGAATTGAACTCAACTCTATACTCTTGGCTTAACTTGAAACTTGAGCTTTAAAACCAAATTAAAACGTTTAATAAAAACTCTTGAAAAACTTTAAGAAACTTGCTTTGACTTGCTTCTTAACTTCTAGACTTGACTCTAACGTCACTTGACTTTGATCCTAACTTTCCTCGAATTGGATTATAGTATATTACCAAGGAACACATATGAAAAAGTGGGGAAGGAATGGGGAGGATTGATGTCCTTGGCGCTCTGAGAGGCGCGGGGCGCCAGCCCTCAGATTTCAGAGGGCCTGCTGGGCGCACTGCATGGCGCGCCGCCCCAAGGGGGCAACTTCAGAGTCCCTTTTGGGGCGCGCTGGCTAGCACGACGCCCCAGCCTTTTCCCCAGAAAAACCGACTTTTCTCCTTAGTTTCTCCAACTCTAAACCCTCTCAACAACAAAGTTTCTTTCCCCAAACACTCATAATCATTAAAACCCTCAATATACAATATATTCAACTCGAAATTCCATCCGGACACATGTACCAAATCAACAAGAAACTTCAACACAACCACAAGAATTCAACAAACAGAACCAATCTTTTTCTCGAAATTAAAACAAGTATGGCGTGTGGGGGAATGAACCAACCTAACACTATGATCTCACATACCTTAATAGGGATCACCCCCGATGAAATCCACGACGATCTTTATGAACCTTGCTTCTTCTTCTCTTTATCCTCTTCTTTCTCTCTTCTCTCTCAAACCCTCACTCTAACTTTTCAAAGGGAAAACTGATTTAAAATTTGTCTAGACCCTTAATATAGCCAAAAGAAATGGTTACGGAAAAGACCAAAATACCCTTACAAATTCGGACTAAACTGCCCTATGCCAACAACCCAACTTCCAAAGGGCATAACTCACTCATACAAACTCGAAATCGAGCAAACTCGGCGGCGTTGGAAAGACCATTCCAAACATAACTGAAAATACACCTAACTCATCCTGAGATAGGAGTTATATGACTGTTTGAAGTTGACCAAAAACTCACTTTTCCCATACTTAACTACATTTCCAGATTTTGCATTACTTCCAAAAATGACGATTTCCAATTATAAGCTTCTTCATAGTTATTTCAAATTGCAAGATGTTACAATTTTGAGAAGTCTTTTGCAAACTTTTAAAATTGTTTTTTAAAATTGAATATATGGGAACGAAGTTTTCCCAAGAGTAAATATTTTACGTTTAAAATGAGGAGGAAACCTTGAATTTCAAATGAGTTGATGAGGGTTTTTGAAGTATAATTTCTTTTAAGAGAACCTTTTGAGTAATAATCTCAAAGTTTGAGGGTGAGTAAATGTTTTTAAACATATGAGCATGAGTTATATTATTAGGAATAGTATTGATCACCGATATGGGGACGAGTTTAGACAACTCAAAGTCCTCATAAACTATGTATGTCAAAATGGGTAAAAACAGTCATACTTTTTTAGATGATTCATTGTTGGTTTTAAAGTATAGCATTGTGGATCCACTTTGTTGAAGATGTCTGATACTTCAGCAAGATATAAGACAATTCTGGCAGCGTGGGCGAGACGTTGTATCATCACATAGCTTATAGTGATGGTTGTCGGTTAGAGAATCTTCCAAATAAGAGTAAAAGTGTATTATTGTATTTTTAAATACATTGAGTTATTATTTATTTTTTTCTAAAAGCTTTTCTGTATAATGCATCTTTATTGTTGCTTTTATATTGAACTAAGTTGAGCATTTCTGAATTGAGTATCTTTGGGTAGCCTTAAGTTGAGTTCAGTTGAGTTGAGATGAGGTGAGTCTGTTCTTCCTTTTATTCGGCTCAAGATTATGTGTTTGTTTTAGATTTCCCCGTTCATGCTCGAACATTCAATGTACTAACACCATTTGGCCTGCGTCTTTTATGATGCAGATACAAGAAATCAGGGTCATCAATTGGCTCCCCATTGATACCACTTGCAGTCCCATAATCGTTTGGTGAGCCTCGTTGCTTTCAGAGGATCTCTTATTTATTTCTATTATTTCAGTTTTGTGCGGATGATCGGGGATCTTGTCCCGACATCACTCATAGTATTAGAGGCTTCATAGACAATAGTAGTTGAGGAGTCTTTTCCATTTTCATTTTGTTAATGTTTAAGACTTGAATTTCCTCTTGTAGACAGTTTGAATATTTTTAAATGTTCTAAGTTAATCATCTTGAGACTTTAGTTAAATTATTTTGTTATGAGTTGAGTTACTTTTGAGTTCTTATATTTATGAGTAAGTCTTCCGCTGAATATTGAGCCAGACCATGGGTTCGCTTGGGAACCAACAATGATTCTCGAGTGACAGTTACGTCTTGGGTGTAGGCTGGGGACGTGACAGTGTTACATCTAATTACATTGACAATATTTTTATTAAAAATGTCATCATCGAGTTAATCATCACGAGAATAAATATTCTATAATATGGAAGAAATTCTAGTCAGTTTAAAGAAGAGTTAAAGAATAAAAAATTTAGAGTGAGAAGTCTAAAAAGAACAACTCCAAAAATAACTAGAGGTTTAATTCTCAAAAAATGAATTTATATACATTTTAGAAGAGTTTAATAATACCCCGTCTAGATATTTCCCTCATCACCTATAAATTTAGGCGGTTCATTTGAGTAGTTGTTGTGCTCAAGTAAGAAATGTTCAAGTGAAGAGTGAATGCTCAATGAAACAAGCAAAATTTAGTCATCAGGTGAGAAATGTGAGAGCAATAAACAAGATTACTAGAATGTGAGTGAAATAAACAATACATGTAGAGATTTGCAAGGCCAAAGTTGATCTTCATATTGAAATAATAAAATTTAAGTTGTGAGCAATCAATCGTACCGAAAAATGCCCAATGTATTTCTTCATTTATGATGTGATCATTGTGATGTAAACGATTGATCAGTTAAAATTTGAAGAAAATCTCCATAGAGATTACCTCAAATCCAATTAAGTGCAATAAAAACGTATTTAATTAATGTTAATGTACCCAAAATATTATGCTAAATTGAGATGAGATTAATCCCATAAATAATTGATCTCACATATGACATTTAATTAATCAATCAAAAGGATATGGAATACCATAATAAGTGAATTTGATACTAAACACAATTATAATCCCAAATAAAGTAAATAATGAAAGCGTGCAATCTTCAAATGGAAAGACAAAAATAAAATACCATTACTTGCAACAACCCAAGTCATTTAAAACAAAATAGTCTCCACAAAAAAGATGCAATTTTCACTCAAAAAAACAATTTCTAATAGCAAAGAGTCCTTATGAGAGTTGTCACTTATAGTCTCATTAACGTTGGATCATCATGTTAACAAATCATCAAAACAATTTGTTGTTCTTGGAAACATAATACTCGGAGTCGCTACCACCTGCATAGGTAGATTTAAGGTAAATTGTAAGATAATACATGTTTGATATTTCCTAAAAAATAATTCGATGTTAAATGATCAAAATATAAAATGTTTTTTTTTCTAAGAAAAAAGTAGAAAATGATTTCTTTCACTTTTAGGCCAAAGTTGATTTGTTCCACAATTCTTAACTTCATAATACTGAAAAAATTTCATCAAAACATATTCAATTTGCCAAGGAGTCATTTAACTAAACAAAAAGAATATAAGAGATTGTAATCTCAATGGCACATCAAGTAAATGGAACTTAATCCCACATTCTATATGGATATCAAATCTAAAAAATTGCTTTAAATAAATATTGATTTTAGCTAATACCAACAATCAAACAAAAATAAAAAAATAATATCAACTAGATTGAAGCACTAACCTAATCATCAGAATAAACTTGATCAAACTCGCTGTCATATGAATTGGGTAGGTTAGCACCCAGAGGTCCATGATTTTGTATCAACTCCTCCACTTGTAATTTCCATTCGGTATGATGTTGTCTTCAACTTCATGAATATTATTTCTATGTTCCTCAGGATTAGGCGCATCATTTGTTTCTTTAGATAATTCTTTATTATCTCCATCAATATTATTTGTTTCAACATCATTAGCAATCATATTATCTCCATCATCTGATCCTTTTCTAGCTTTCTCTCTTTCTATTTTTCTCCTCAATACAAATTGCCACAAGTATTTCAGAATTTCCTCATTTAGTGGCCTTTGTAGAAAAGACATGCTCCTTCTTTCAAAGCCTTTTTTGCTAAGAGTTCATTGAATTCATCACATACGACTGCATAATTATTTCAAGAAGTTGACATTTAAAATTCAATT
This sequence comes from Solanum acaule, assembly GCA_036250505.1. Taxonomy (NCBI): domain Eukaryota; kingdom Viridiplantae; phylum Streptophyta; class Magnoliopsida; order Solanales; family Solanaceae; genus Solanum; species Solanum acaule. The sequence continues at coordinate 28,021 of JAJOOR010001263.1, forward strand.
GTATTAAACACTATGTGAATAGTTAATTTCAAGCATATTCACTATAAAAGTATGTTACAAAATAATATCTTATCATTTACTAAATAAAATAGGCATTAACAACAAATAACTAATGTCACTAAACAACAAAAAAAAAATCATTGCTACTCATATTTAACAGTGAATTGTACCAAATTCTTTTAGCTCTAAAGAATTTAATTACATATTAAAAGTAAAATTTGTTATCGATTTTTATAGTGAATTTATAAACATATCTGACTTTTCTCACAGTAGATGTCATAAGTGGAAGAATATAACAAATACTTACATAGTGAAACTATATCCAAGGTCACAACTTGAGCCAAGAGAATCCAGATTCAGTGAATGGACACTGATTATAATCACATCAATTTTTTTCTCTCCTTTGGAGAGCATTTCGATTGCTTCTAAAGATGTATGATCCGTAGTAACTGCATCAATACATCATAAAAGTCAAAAAAGAAATTATATATATATATACACACTCAAATACAAATTTCATCATAATTTTCAAGTTATATTGCACTCTGTAGGATATGCAGTTGCACATATTAATCAACTTATATTGTACTAGATGTCAATCTTTGACATGTTTTCTTAAAAAAATTATTTACAATATTATTTTGGATAAATAATTGGATTTATCTATGTTGAGTAGGAGAAGAAAAATAATATTATGATAAGAAAAAGTGTTATCATCATTAGCTTTCAAGTTTGAAACTTATTTTATAACATCTAAATTTTATTTTTTTAATATTATGAAAATTGCCTATTGTTTAAACAAACTGAAATAGAGGAATAAATTCATTGATCATTAAAGTTGACCCAAAATAAACATAACATTTGACCTGTATTCATTAAAGTAGATTCAAAATTTATTCCTTTGAAATTAAGGGGGGAAAATTAAAATATTTTAAAATTTAAGATTGATGCTCTATCAAAAGGATAAAATAATAGGTGTATATTGAAAAACATTCTTAGAAGATGAATGTTTTTACTGTTGAGTTACAAAGGGAAAAAAACACTCCTTTAAATTAAAAGGGAAAATTTTAATTAAAAAAGAAAAAAGGTCAAAAGTACCTCTTAACTATCTGAAATGGAACAAAAATATTCTTCGTTTGTGTTTTTGCTCAAAACTACCCCTCCGTTTGTTTTTTTGGCTCACAAATACCCCTAAATTTAACTAATGCGACCAAGCACACCACATAAAAAAATAGTCACGTGACCAGTTCACATCAACATCCACCATGGAAAATCACACAATTTAATACCCATTATCCCGTCCCGTTTAAAATCCACCTCAAATTATAGAAATGGTGTTATGACACAAAGAAAAGATGAATTCAAGATTTACTATACAAAAAATAAAATCTAAAAAGAAATCGATGTTACAATCACAACAAGCACTATATCTATTAAATCTCTTTCGAAAATGTAATCAAAACGAATTCATTTATATCAAAGAACCAAAGGTTTTGAGTTGAATATATATTTTTTAGAGATGTCACCTTTGTAATCATAAGACTTCAGCAAATCAACCATTTCCATGACATTCTCTGTTTCGGGATCAACTAGGACCACCCGAACTTCATCTACAATACCATAATAACCAGTTGCCATTGAATTTCTATTCCTTCAGCAATTTGAGAAGAGGAGATACAAAAAAGTAATTTTCTATATAGAAGCTTGAATTTATTGGAGACAAATTTAACGCTTTTGGGTGTATTATATAGTAATTACAATGGTCAGTGAGTATGTTTAAATAGTGGTTTAGTCCTTATATTGTAGGTTTAGTCCACTTTTAGTTCTTTTGTAATTCATTTTTACATAATTTATCTTTAATTAATATAATCATTAGGTTTTGGTCCTCACACTAATGAAAGTTGAATATTTAACGGAGTCATATATTTTTACACCTTGTCTTCTTGCTCTATCAAAATTTGGACCAACATCTATGCTTCAGTTTAGTTAAAGGATTTAATCAGGAGGAGCTTTTTATTGATTATGAATTAAAAATTTCATGATTAATGATCATCAACAGTTAATAAATTTGTTGTATTCTTATCTTTTTTATCATATTTAATTTTGATATATATATATATTAATTATGTAGAGACTTATGAACTAACAAGAGGAATTAGTTCAACCAAAAGAACTGAAAATATTACAGTTACAAAACGAATTGAAGACATTAACTCAAGACTTCGAAGTAAAAGGATAACAATGGACATTGGTAAATGACTTGTCATTTTTATGTTGAAACCGAAAGAACTTTGAGATAAATAACTCTTTGAGCATTTATCCTTGGATCATATCTTATTTTTTCTCCAAAGTCGTGTCTTCATTCGTTTCTTGTTATCAACTCTCTAAACTCCATTGATCATTGTCATATTCTATACATCGAAATCATAATTCTTGAATTAACATTTCAAATTCAAGATAGAGTTGAGAGTAAAGTTCGAGGTTGTTCTTTTGAGTCATTTTGAGAAGTGTTTTGCAAACTTTTAAAATTGTTTTAAGACGAGCACTTGAGTATGAGGATGAGGAGAGTTGAGCTTCATTTTTTCAAAATGAATATAAGGGAACGAAGTATTCCCAAGAGTAAATGTTTTACATTTAAAATGAGGAGGAAACCTTGAATTTCAAATGAGTTCATGAGGTTTTTTTTTCGTATAATCTTATTTTAAGAGAAACTTTTGAGTAATAATCTCAAAGTTTGAGTGTGAGGAAATGTTTTTAAATATATGAGCATCAGTTATATTATTAGGAGTAGTATTGAGCACCGATATGGGGACGAGTTTAGACAACTCAAAGTCCTCATAAACCATGTATGTCAAAATGGGTAAAAATGGTCATACTTTTTTAGATGATTCATTATTGTTTTTAAAGTATAGCTTAGTGGATCCACTTTGTTGAAGATGTCTGATACTCCGGCAAGGTATAAGATAGTTCTGGCAGCGTGGGCGAGACGTTGTGTTATCACATAGCTTATGTGATTGTTTTCGGTTAGAGAATCCTCCAAATAAGAGTAAAAGTGTATTATTGTATTTTTAAATACATTGAGTTATTATTTGTTTTTTTAAAAAGCTTTTTGTTTAATGCATCTTTATTGTTGCTTCTATATTGAACTCAGTTGAGCATTTCTGAGTATAGTTTCTTTGAGTAGCCTTGAGTTGAGTTTAGTTGAGTTGAGATGAGGTATGTTCTTCCTTTTAATCGGCTCAAGATTATGTGTTTGTTTTAGATTTCCCCTTGCATGATCGAACATTCAATGTACTAACACCATTTGGCCTGCATCTTTTATGATGTAGATACAAGAAATCAGGGTCACCAACAGGCGCCCCGTTGATACCACTTGCAGTCCCATAATCATTTGGTGTGCCTCGTTGCTTCCGGAGGATCTCTTATTTATTTCTATTATTTCATTTTTGTTCGGATGATCGGGGATCTTGTCCCGACATCACTCATAGTATTTGACGCTTCATAGACAATAGTAGTTGAGTAGTCTTTTCCATTTTCATTTTGTTAATGTTTAAGACTTGAGTTTCCTTTTGTGGACAGTTTGAATATTTTTAAATGTTCTAAGTTAATCATCTTGAGACTTGAGTTAAATCGTTTTGTTATGAGTTGAGTTAATTTTGAGTTCTTATATTTATGAGTAAGTCTTCCGTTGAATATTGAGCCAGACCATGGGTTCGCTTGGGAACCAACAATGATTCTCGAGTGGCAGTTTTGTCTTGTGTGTAGGCTGGGGGGGTGACAATATTACATCTAATTACATTGGCAATATTTTTATTAAAAATATCATCATCGAGTTAATCGTCACGAGAATAAAGATTCTATAATATGGAAGAAATTCTAGTCATTTTATAGAAGAGTTAAGAATAAAAAATTTAGAGTGAGAAGTCTAAAAAGAACAACTCCAAAAATAACTACAGGTTTAATTCTAGTAAAATGAAGTTAGATACATTTTAGAAGAGATTAATAATACCCCGACTAGATATTTCCCTCATCACCTATAAATATTGGCGGTTCATTTGAGTAGTTGTTGTGCTCAAATAAGAAATGTTCAAGTGAAGAGTGAATGCTCAATGAAGAAACCAAACTTGAGTCATCAGGTGAGAAATGTGAGAGCAATAAACATGTCAGGCCCCGAGCCTACACCCTGGGCGGGACTGGCACTCGAAGACCATTGCTGACCCCAAGTAAACCCTTGGTCTGGCTTACTTAACTCTGTGGAAGACTTAACTCAACAGAATAACTCAATGCAATAAAAGATCATAAAACAACTTAAATGATAAAATCTGGCCAAAAAGGCAACTAGTGTCTCAAAATAGAATATTTGTAAATACATAGATGAGAGGCTCAATACTAACTGTCTGACTGTCTATGAAGCCTATATAACACTGAGATGGATGTTGGGACAGACCCCGCAACATCCTAATAAAGCAAAACTAGGAAAATGAAATAAGAGAGTCCTCCGGAATGCAAGGAGGCTCACCAATGACTCTGGAGTGCTCAACTGGATCAACGGCGTGTTGGATGCTAATCCTAGTTACCTGTGTCTGCATCATAATAAGATGCAGGCCAACTGGCATTAGTACATTGAATGTATGAGTATACGAGTTGGAAAGTTAAACAACAACTTAAGCTTGAAAGGAGTACAAAGGAACAATTACCTTAGCTCTGTTCAACTCATAAATAACTAAACTCAATATAAAGAAATAAGACACATGCAATATATAAAGTTTGTAAAACAGTGTAAACAATTTAGTTCGTTAAGGATAAACCAATAACAAACTCAACTTTACTTATATAAAAGTAATATAACTTTAGTGGGAGATTCTTTAACCGACAACCACCATTATGAGCCCTAATGATGATACAACGTTTTACCTCATATTGCCCAAGGACCATCCTATATCTTTCTGTGATATAGGACCTTGCTTAACTTACGTGATCATAAAAAAAAATGATTCGTTAAGTCCCATGTTGGCTGCATGGTTCTTATGGAGAGTTGAGTTAATATGAACTCACGTCCCCAATTCGGTTCTCAATACTACTCCCAAAATATACTTTAGCTCATAAGTGTTTTAAACACCTCTTTCTTTAGTTTGAGATAATTGCTCAAAGTTTAGCCCACATGCTCTCTTGGAAAACATAGCTCCTTTCTTACTCAAATGTGAAAACATTTATAAACTTCTCTGGGAATACTTAGTTCCCTAATAACTTTTGAGAAATGAACTCAACTCTATACTCTTTACTTTTCTTGAAACTTGAGCCTTAAAACGAAGTTTAAACGTTAATAAAGACTCTCGAAAAACTATAAGAAACTTGCTTTGAATTACTTCTTAACTTCTAAACTTGACTCTTAACTTCACTTGACTTTGATCCTAACTTTCCTTGAATTGGATTATGGATTCAAGGTTCATGATCTCATGTTTATGGATGATTTCATGATGTTTAGATGTACCTTAGAGTGTTGAAATCAACTAGAAAACATAGGTACATTACTAAGGAACACGTACGAAAAAGTGGGGAACGAATGGGGAGAACTGGCATCCCTGACGCTCTGAGAGGCGCGGGCCGCGAGCCCTCAAACTTCAGAGGACCTTCTGGGGCGCACTGGCTGGCGCATTGCCCCAAGGGGTGAACTTCAGAGCCCCTTTTGGGGCGCGACGCCCCACCCTTTTCCCCAGAAAATTCCAATTTTTCTCCTTCATTTTTCCAACTCTAAACCCTCTTATCTTCAAAGGTTCTTTCCCCAAACACTTAGGATCAATAGTACCCTCAATGATTTAACTCGAAAATTCACCCGGAAACACGAATCAAATCAACAACACAACCACAAGAATTCAACAAAACACAACCAATCTTTTTTTTTCTTGGAATTGAAACAAGTTTGGCATGTGGGGGAACTGAACCAACCCAACACTATTTGATCTCACATACATTAGTAGGGATCACCCCCGACGAAATCCACGACGATCTTGACGAACCTTGTTTCTTCTTCTCTTTCTCCTCTTTTATCCCTTTCTTTCTCTCTTCTCTCAAAACCCTAGCTCTCACTTTTTAAAAGTGAAAACTGATATAAAATCAGCTTAAACCCTTAATAAAACCAAAAGAAAAGATTAGGGAAAAGATCAAACAACCCTTTAAAATTCGGATTGAACTTCCCTTATTCCAACAACCCAACTTCCAAAGAGCATAACTCACTCATATGAACTCAGAATTGTGCAAACTCAGCGGCGTTGGAAAGATCATTCCAAGAGATTTCCAAACATAACTCAAAATACACCTAACTCATCCTGAGCTAGGAGTTATTACGGCTTGAAGTTGACCAAAAACTCAGTTTTCCTTAACTAAATTTCCAGATTTGTATTCTTTCCAAAAAAAATGACTATTTCCAATTATAAGGTTCTTCATAGTTATTTCAAATTGCAGAATGTTACAAAACAAGATTACTAGAATGTGAGTGAAATAAACAACACATGTAGACATTTGCAAGGCCAAAGTTGATCTTCTTATTGAAATAATAAAATTTAAGTTGTGAGCAATCAATAGTACATAAAAATGTTCAATGTATTACTTAATTTATGATGTGATCATTGTGATGTAAATGATTGATCATTTAAAATTTGAAGAAAATCTCCATAGAGATTACCTCAAATCCAATTAAGCGCAATAAAAACGTATTTAATTAATGTTAATGTATCCAAAATATTATGCTAAATTGAGATGAGATTAATCCCATAAATAATTGATCACACATATAACATTTAATTAATCAACCAAAAGGTTATGGAATGCCATAATAAGTGAATTTGATATTAAACAAAATTATAATCCCAAATAAAGAAAATAACGAAAGCATGCCATCTTCAAATGGAAAGACAAAAATAAAATACCATTACTTGCAACAACCCAAGTCATTTAAAACAAAATAGTCTCCACAAAAAAGATGCAATTTTCACTCAAAAAAACAATTTGTAATAGCAAAGAGCCCTTATGAGAGTTGTCACTTATAGTCTCGATAACATTGGATCAACATGTTGACAAATCATCAAAACAATTTGTTGTTCTTGGAAACATAATACTCGGAGTCGCTACCACCTGAATAGGTAGATTTAAGGTAAACTGTAAGATAATACATGTTTGACATTTCATAAAAAATATTTCGTTGTTAAATGATCAAAATATAAAATGTTTATTTTTTTCAAAGAAAAAAGTAGGAAATGATTTCTTTCACTTTTAGGCCGAAGTTGATTTGTTCCACAATTCTTAACTTCATAATACTGAAAAAATTTCATCAAAGCATATTCAATTTGCCAAGGAGTCATTTAACTCAACAAAAAGGATTTAAGAGATTGTAATCCCAGTGACACACAAATAAAATGGAATTTAATCCCACATTTTATATGGATATCAAATCTAAAAAATTGCACAAAATATATATTGATTTAGCTAATACCAACAATCAAACAAAAAAATAAATATAATATCAAACTAGATTGAAGCACTAACCTAATCATCAGAATAAACATGATCAAACTCGCTATCATATGAGTTGGGTAGGTTAGCACAAAGGTCCAAGATTTGGTATCAACTCCTCCGCTTGTAATTTCCATTCGGTATGATGTTGTCTTCAACTTCATGAATATTATTTCTATGTTCCTCAGGATTAGGCACATCATTTGTTTCTTTGGATAATTCTTCATTATTTCCATCAATATTATTTGTATCAACATCATTAGCAATCATATTATCTCCATCATCTGATCCTTTTCTCGTTTTCTCTCTTTCTATTTTTCTCCTCAATACAAATTGCCACAAGTATTTCAGAATTTCCTCATTTAAAGGCCTTTGTAGAAAAAGACATGCTCCTTCTTTCAAAGCCTTTTTTGCTAAGAGTTCATTGAATTCATCACATACGACTGCATTATTATTTCAAGAAGTCGACAATTAAAATTTAATTGTATTAAACACTATGTGAATAGTTAATTTGAAGCATATTCACTATAAAAGTTATGTTACAAAATAATAACTTATCATTTACTTAATAAAATAGGTATTAACAACAAATAACTAATGTCACTAAACAACAAAAAAATCACTCCTACTCATATTTAACAGTGAATTGTACCAAATTCTTTTAGCTCTAAAGAATTTAATTACATTTTAAAAGTAAATTTTGTTGTCGATTTTTATAGTGTATTTATAAACGTATCTGACTTTTCTCACAGTAGATGTCATAAGTGGAAGAATATAATAAATACTTACATAGTGAAACTGTATCCAAGGTCACCGCTTGAGCCAAGAGTTTAAAAGAATCCAGATTCGGTGAATGGACACTGATTATAATCACATCAATTTTTTTCTCTCCTTTGGAGAGCATTGCCATAGTTTCTAAAGATGTATGAACAGTAGTAACTGCATCAATGCATCATAAAAGTCAAAAAAGAAAATTATATATATATATACAAATTTCATCATAATTTTCAAGTTATATTGCACTCTTTAGGATATGTTGTTGAACAGATTAATGAACTTATATTGTACTAGATGTCAATCTTAGACATGTTTACTTAAAAAAATTATTTACAATATTATTTTGGATAAATAATTGGATCTATCTATGTTGAGTAGGAGAAGAAAAATAATATTATGATAAGAAAAAGTACTATCATCATTATCTTTCAAGTTTGAAACTTATTTTGTAACATCTACATTTTTTTTAAAAATATTTTGAAAATTGCCTATTGTTTAAACAAACTGAAATAGAGGAATAAATTGATTGATCATTAAAGTTGACCCAAAATAAACATAATATTTGACCAGTATTCATTAAACTAGATTCAAAATTTATTCCTTTGAAATTAAGGGGGAAAAATCAAAATATTTTAAAATTTAAGATTGACGCTCTATCCAAAGGATAACATAAGAGGTGTATATTGAAAAACTTTCTTAGAAGATGAATGTTTTTTTTGTTGAGTTACAAAGGGAAAAAAATATTCCTTTAAATTAAAAGGGAAAATTTTAATTTATTAAGAAAAAAGGTCAAAGGTACCTCTTAACTATTTGAAATGGAACAAAAAATATTCTTCGTTTGTGTTTTTGCTCAAAACTACCCCTCCGTTTGTTTTTTTGGCTCACAAATACCCCTAAATTTAACTAATTCCACCAAGCACACCACATAAAAAAATAGTCACGTGACCAGTTCACATCAACATCCACCATGGAAAATCACACAACTTAATACCCATTATCATGTCCCGTTTAAAATCCACCTCAAATAAAAGAGTAAAAATAAAACCATATTCCTTGTTCTGCCTGTCCTAAGGCCAACAATACACCCACCTTTGGTTCCACTTTCTCCATACATGTAAGAATACAATTTCTAACAAATTCACACATCCCAACAAATTTCATGAACACAACTCACATATACAATTTTCTCACCCAAAAATACACTCAACGCACAGAGTGAAATCCAAGAAAATTAAGAATTCACGCAGGGCAGATTTTAAACGGGGCGACTCAATGGGGATTAAATTGGATAATTTTTTATGGTCAATGTTCATGTGGACATCCACGTGGTATTTTTTTCATCTAGTGTACTTGGTGGCACTCCGCTCAAGTTAGGGGTATTTGTGAGCTAAAACATAAAGTGAGGGGTAGTTTTGAGCCAAACAACAAACGAAGGATATTTTTTCTCCATTTTGAATAGGACTCGGGTTGTTTTGGTCCTTATAACATTAAAAAATAAAAGGAAATAATAAAAAAAAATGTTGTTTTAATAAAAATAAAACAACCCCAGTTTTTTGTCTACATATAATAAATAAAATTAAAAGTTGTCTCAAGGTAAATAATAATGATAATCATATCCCTTCCTATCTTGCTCTTTCTCTTCCCTCTTTGTTACCCAAATATTGTTTCGCCTCCTCCATACAAATAATATATCTTAAAGTGATAGATAGATTTATATAATTCAAATATCTACATCTTCAATAAATTATTTTTGATGAATTTAATTAATCTTCTTCTCCGATTTTATGCCATATGATCAATTATAAAAGAACAGATTTCCCCTTATTCTACAAAAAAAAATCAAGTGTAAAAAACATATATACAAGTTGATAAAATAATTGAACTTAACAGAAAATTGTGGCACTTCTAGAAAATCTAATGAAATTGGAGTGAAACAAATATTAACATAAGATTATCAACTCCCCTCCACTTTTGAAAATTCATATATATTTTTTTATGGAGGAAGCTTATCCAATGTATGACATGCCTATAACAAGAACAAAGACTAAACAATCTAATTTGGTTCTTCTATAAACACATAAAAACATTTATTAATTAATATAACAACATAAAAAATTATAGAAATGGTGTTATGACACAAAGAAAAGATGAATTCAAGATTACTACACAAAAAATAAAATCTAAAAAGAAATCGATGTTACAATCACAACAAGCATTATATCTATTAAATCTCTTTTGAAAACGTAATCAAACCGAATTAATTTATATCAAAGAACCAAAGGTTTTGAGTTGAATATATATTTTTTAGAGATGTCACCTTTGTAATCATAAGACTTCAGCAAATCAACCATTTCCATGACATTCTCTGTTTCGGGATTAACTAGTACCACCCGAACTTCATCTATAATACCATAATAACCAGTTGCCATTGAATTTCTATTCCTTCAGCAATTTCAGAAGAGGAGATACAAAAAAGTAATTTTCTATATAGAAGCTTGAATTTAGTGGAGACACATTTAACCCTTTTGGGGGTATTATCTAGTAATTACAATGGTCAGTGAGTATGTTTCAATAGTGGTTTAGTCCTTATATTATAGGTTTAGTCCACTTTTAGTTCTTTTATAATTCATTTTTACATAATTTATCTTTAATTAATATAATCATTAGGTTTTGGTCCTCACACTGATGAAAGTTGAATATTTAACAGAGTCATATATTTTTACACCTTGTCTTCTTGCTCTATCAAAATTTGGACCAACATCTATGCTTCAGTTTAGTTCAAGAATATAATCAGGAGGAGCTTTTTATTGATTATGAATTAAAAATTTCATGATTAATGATCATCAACAGTTAATAGATTTGTTGTATTCTTATCTTTTTTATCCATATTTAATTTTGAAATATATATTAATTATGTAGAGACTTAAGAACTCACAAGAGGAATTAGTTCAACCAAAAGAACTGAAAATATTACAATTACAAAAAGAATTGAAGACATTAACTCAAGACTTCGAAGTAAAAGGATAACAATGGACATTGGTAAATGACTTGTCATTTTTATTTTGAAACCGAAAGAACTTTGAGATAAATAACTCTTTGAGCATTTATCCTTGGATCATATCTTTATTTTTTCTCCAATTTCGTGTCTTCACTCGTTTCTTGTTATCAACTATCTAAACTCCATTAATCATTGACATATTCTATATATTCAAATCATAATTCTTGAATTCACATTTAAAATTCAAAATAGAGTTAAGAGTAAAGTTCGAGGTTGTTTGTAACATCTTGCAATTTGAAATAACTATGAAGAAGCTTATAATTGGAATTAGTCATTTTTGGATAGAATTCAAAATCTGGAAATTTGTTGAAGTATGGAATTTTTTTTTGTTTTTGCTCAACTTTGAACAGTCATACCTCCTAGCTCAGGATGATTTAGGTGTATTTCCAGTTATGTTTGGAAAGCTCTTGGAATGATCTTTCCAACGCCGCCGAGTTTGCTCGATTTCGAGTTCGTATGAGTGAGTTATACCCTTTGAAAGTTGGGATGTTGCCATAGGGCAGTTTAGTCCGAATTTGTAAGGGTAGTTTGGTCTTTTCCCTAACCATTTCTTTTGGTTATATTAAGGGTCTAGACTGATTTCAAATCAGTTTTCCCATTGAAAAGTGAAAGTGAGGGTTTCTGAGTGAAGAGAGAAAGAAGAGGAGAAAGAGAAGAAGAAGCAAGGTTCGTCAAGATCGTCGTGGTTTTCGTCGGGGATGATCCCTATTAAGGTATGTGAGATCATAGTGTAGGGTTGGTTCATTCCCCCACACGCCAAACTCGTTTAAATTTCAAGAAAAAGATTGGTTGTGGTTGTGTTGTTGAAGTTTCTTGTTTGTTTGGTACATGTTTCCGTGTTAAATTTTGAGTTGAATATATTGTATATTAAGGGTTTTAATGATCCCAAGTGTTTGGGGAAAGAACCTTTGAAGTTAAGAGGGTTTAGAGTTGGAAAAATGAAGGAGAAAAGTTGGGCAGCTTGCATGAAACAAGTCCGCGTCGCGGACTTGTTCCCCCTATGAACAAAAATCTGCTCCGCGTCGCGGACAGGACGCGGACTCCACTGTTTCAAAAATCAAATTTTCGCGAGCATTTATTTAGGAGCATCTCCGCGTCGCGGACTTGTTCCAAGATTGTGTTTTCGTAAATTTTTCTCAAGTTTAGCTAATCGAACTCATCCATAAACATGAGATCATTACCCTTGAATCCATAATCCAATTCGAGGAAAGTTAGGATCAAAGTCAAGTGAAGTTGAGAGTCAAGTCTAGAAGTTAAGAAGCAAGTCAAAGACAGTTTTTAAAGTTTTTCAAGAGTCTTTAGTAAACGTTTAAACTTCGTTTTAAGGATCAACTTTCAAGCAAAGTAAAGAGTATAGAGTTGAGTTCATTTCGCAAAAGTTATTAGGGAACTAAGTATTCCCAAAGAAGTTTATAAATGTTTTAACATTTGAGTAAGAAAGGAGCTATGCTTTCCAAGAGAGCCTGTGGGATAAACTTTGAGCAATTATCTCAAAATAAAGAAAGATGTGTTTAAAACACTTATGAGCTAAATTATTTTTGGGAGTAGTATTGAGCACCAAATTGGGGACGCGAATTCATATTAGCTCAACTCTCCATAAGAACCATGTAGACAACATGGGATTTAACGGGTCATACTTTTTAAGATGATCACGTAAGTTAAGCTAGTGGATCCACTAAGTTAAGTAATGTCCTATATCACGACAAGGTATAGGATGGTACTTGGGCAACGTGAGGTAAAACGCTGTATCATCACTAGGGCTCATAGTGGTGGTTGTCGGTTAAAGAATCTCCCACTAAAGTTATATTACTTTTATATAAGTAAAGTTGAGTTTGTTATCGTTTTATCCTTAACGAACTAAGTTGTTTACACTATTTTACAAGTTTTATATATTGCATTTGTCTTATTGCTTTATATTGAGTTCAGTTATTCATGAGTTGAACAGAGCCAAGGTAAGTGTTCCTTTGTACTCCTTTCAAGCTTAAGTTGTTGTTTAGCTTTCTAACTCGCATACTCGTACATTCAATGTACTGATGCCAGTTGGCCTGCATCTTATGATGATGCAGACGCTTGTACCCAAGATCAGCATCCAGCATGCCGTTGATCTAGTTGAGCACTCTAGAGTCAGTAGTGAGCCTCTTTGCATTCCGAAGGACTCTGTTATTTTGTTTTTCCTAGTTTTTCTTTATTAGGGTGTTGTGGGGTCTGTCCCAACATCCATCTCAGTGTTATAGAGGCTTCATAGATAGTCAGTCAGTTAGTATTGAGTCTCTCATCTATGTATATAAATATTCTATTTTGAGAGACGAGTTGCCTTTTGGCCAGATTTTATCTTTTAGGTTGTTTTATGACCTTTTATTGCATGGAGTTATTCTGTTGAGTTATGTTTTCTACTGAGTTAAGTAGCCAGGCCAAGGGTTCGCTTGGGGCCAGCAATGGTCTTTGAGTGCCGGTCCTGCCCAGGGTGTAGGCTCAGGGCGTGACAAACTTGGTATCAGAGCGCAAAGTTCCAGAGTCCTAGGGAGTCTATGAAGCCACGTCTATAGAATCCTAGTTATCAGTGTGAAGCACGCCACATCTATAATTAGGAGGCTACAACACTTAGGAAGATTTCTCACTTCTTTCACACTCATCTCGTGCGTTAAAGTTTATCTCTAAAAAGTTTCTTTCTAATTCGTGCTTGTGCGTGTTTTCAGACAGTCATGTCTCCATGAAGTGTTAGCAGAGGGCATCCTCCTAGGCGTTATGTTGAGGAACAAGAGTTACCTTATGCACCTGAAGTGCAACATCAAGGGGAAGTTGCTAATGCTGTGTTCAGAGAGGCAATTAGGATACTGAGTCAAGCTGTAACTAATCAGATTGGTCAGCAAAGGGGAGCTCGACATGAAGGAGCTGACACTTCAAGGATTCGTGAGTTCTTAGGGATGAATCCTCCGAGTTTCATGGGTTCGAGCACTATTGAGGATCCAGAGAACTTCATTAAGGAGCTGAAGAAGATTTTTGATGTGATGCATGTGGTAGATACTGAGCTAGTTGAACTAGCTACATATCAATTGAAGGATGTTGCTAGAACTTGGTTTGACCAGTGGAAAGGGGGCAGAGCTGAGGATGCACCACCTGCGAGTTGGGCCTGTTTTGAGGAAGCTTTCTTGGGGCGTTTCGTTCCTCGAGAATTGAAAGAGTCCAAGGTACGTGAGTTCCTCACACTTAAGCAGGATTCTTTGAGTGTTCATGAGTATGGGTTGAAGTTCACCCAACTATCCCGTTATGCTCCGGAGATGGTTGCTGACATGAGGAGTAGAATGAGCTTGTTTGTTACTGGGCTATCTCGTCTGTCGAGTAAGGAAGATAGGGCTGCAATGCTTATTGGAGACATAGACATATCAAGGTTGATGGTTTATGTGCAGCAGGTTGAGGAAGAGAAGCTGAGGGACAGGGAAGAGTTTAGAAATAAGAAAGCTAAGACCGGAAATGAGTCCGAACAGCAGAGAGGTAATGCGAACCGTCCGTCCTTTCAGCAAAGGCAAAAGGGACCTGCTCCATCATCTGCTAGGGCACCTGCACCCAGATACAGAGGTGAACATAATGGCCAGAATTTGAAGGACTTCAAGGCTAGACCAGCACAGTCTTCAGGTAGTGTGGCACAAGGGGGTAGTTTGATTCCTGCATGTGCTAGGTGTGGCAGAACCCACCCAGGTAAATGTCGTGATGGCCAGATGGGTTGTTTTAAGTGTGGACAAGAGGGTCACTTCATGAAGGAGTGCCATAAGAACATGCAAGGTAGTGGAAATCTGGGCAATAGGGTCCAATCTTCATTAGTTGCTCCCCTAGATAGGACGAAACCTAGAGGAGCTACTTCTACTGGCGGAGGAGCAAACCGCCTCTATGCAATCACCAGTCGCCATGAGCAAGAGAACTCTCCAAATGTTATCACTGGTATAATCAAAGTCTTTGCTTTTGATGTGTATGCTTTGCTAGACCCAGGAGAAAGTTTGTCTTTTGTAACTCCTTATGTTGCAAATAAGTTTGATGTTCTTCCTGAAAGACTTTGTGAACCCTTTTGTGTTTCTACACCTGTTGGGGAGTCTATTCTAGCAGAAAGAGTCTATCGTGATTGTCCTGTTTCCATCAATCACAAGAGCACCATGGCTTATTTGGTTGTGTTAGACATGGTAGATTTCGATGTCATTCTGGGTATGGACTGGCTTCATGCCTATTATGCATCATTAGATTGTAGAACTCGAGTAGTCAAGTTTTAGTTTCCAAATGAGCCATTCATAGAGTGGGGTAGTAGTTCGGCAGTGCCTAAGGGTCGTTTCATTTCGTACCTTAAGGAGAGGAAGTTAGTTTCGAAGGGTTGTGTCTATCACTTAGTCCGAGTTAATGACTCTAGTGTTGATATACCTCATATTCAGTCAGTTCCTATAGTAAGAGAGTTTCCAGAAGTTTTTCCTGATGACCTACCCGGAATTCCTCCTGAGAGAGAGATAGATTTTGACATAGATCTCATTCCTGATACTCGTCCTATCTCTATTACGCCATATAGAATGGCACCAGCAGAGTTGAAAGAGTTGAAAGAGCAGTTGAAAGATCTCCTAGATAAGGGTTTCATTCGACCAAGTGTCTCACCTTGGGGCACTCCGATCTTGTTTGTGAGAAAGAAAGATGGTTCCCTTAGGATGTGTATAGATTACCTCCAGTTGAACAAGGTTACCATCAAGAATAAGTACCCTTTTCCGAGGATTGATGATCTTTACGATCAACTTCAGGGTGCCACCTGTTTTTCAAAAATTGACCTCAGGTCGGGCTATCTTCAATTAAGAGTAAGGGAATGTGATATTCTAAAGACAGCTTTCAGAACCAGATATGGTCATTACGAGTTTTTGGTCATGTCCTTTGGTTTGACTAATGCAACGGCAGCATTCATGGACCTTATGAATAGAGTCTTCAAACTCTTTTTAGATATGTTTGTTATCGTCTTCATTGATGACATACTAATCTATTCAAGGAATGAAGAAGATCATGCTAGTAATCACAGAATAGTTCTTCAGACTTTGAAAGATAAGGAGTTGTATGCCAAGTTCTCTAAATGTGAGTTTTGGCTTGAGTTGGTGGCATTTCTAGGCAACATTGTGTCTGGTGATGGAATTAAAGTTGATACTCGAAAAATCGAGGCAGTGCAGAATTGGCCTAGACCCACATCTCCAATTGATATTAGGAGTTTCTTGGATTTAGCTGGCTATTATAGAGGAATTGTAGAGGGGTTCTCGTCTATTGCATCTCCTTTGACCAAATTGACTCAGAAGACAGTGAAATTTCAATGGTCTGAAGCTTGTGAGAAAAACTTTCAAGAATTGAAAAAGAGGTTGATTACTACGCCAGTTTTGACTTTACCAGAAGGTACTCAAGGTTTTGTGGTGTATTGTGATGCATCTAGAGTTGGTTTGGGTTGTGTCTTAATGCAGAATGGCAAGGTTATAGCTTATGCCTCCAGACAGTTGAAGGTTCATAAGAAGAACTACCCAACCCATAACTTAGAGTTGGCTGCTGTAGTATTCGCTTTGAAGATATGGCGTCATTACTTGTATGGTGTGCATGTTGATGTATTCACTGATCACAAGAGTCTTCAATATGTGCTCACTCAGAAAGAGCTTAATCTCAGACAGAGGAGGTGGTTAGAATTACTTAAGGATTATGACCTTAGTATTCTTCACCACCCAGGTAAGGCTAATGTTGTTGTTGATTCCTTAAGTAGGTTGTCGATAGGTAGCATCGCCCATATTGAAAAAGGAAAGAGAAAGTTAGCAAAAGATGTGCACAGACTGGCACGCCTGGGAGTTAGATTTATAGATTCCGCAGAAGGAGGAATAGCGGTGGCAAACGGGGCCGAGTCATCATTAGTGTCAGAAGTGAAAGAGAAACAAGACCAAGATCCCAATTTGCTTGAGTTGAAGGAAAATGTTCAAAAGCAAAAAGTATTAGCTTTTGAACAAGAGGGAGATGATTTATTGAGATATCAAGGTAGATTGTGTGTACCTATGGTGGATGGACTCCAAGAGAAGATTATGGAGGAAGCTCATAGCTCCAGATATTCCATTCATCCGGGTTCCACAAAGATGTATCGTGACTTGAGAGAAGTTTATTGGTGGAATAGCATGAAGAAAAGCATTGCTGAATTTGTTGCTAAATGTCCAAATTGCCAGCAAGTGAAAGTTGAATACCAAAGGCCCGGTGGTTTGGCTCAGAATATAGAACTTCTGGAATGGAAGTGGGAGATGATCAATATGGATTTCATCACAGGGTTGCCAAGGTCTCGCGAAGGCATGATTCTATTTGGGTGATTATCGACAGAATGACAAAATCAACCCATTTTCTGCTAGTAAAGACTACCTATTCAGTAAAAGATTATGCCAGGTTGTATATTTAAGAGATAGTGAGACTTCATGGAGTCCCAGACTCTATTATTTCAGATAGAGGTGCACAGTTTACTGCACAATTTTGGAAATCTTTTCAGAAAGGCTTGGGTTCAAGGGTGAACTTAAGTACTGCCTTTCATCCTCAGACTGATGGGCAAGCAGAGCGCACTATTCAGACTTTAGAAGATATGTTGAGGGCTTGTGTGATTGATTTCAAAGGTAATTGGGATAATCACCTACCTCTCATTGAGTTTTCCTACAACAACAGTTATCACTTTAGCATCCAAATGGCTCCTTATGAATCTCTTTATGGGAGAAGATGTAGATCTCCTATTGGATGGTTTGAAGTCGGTGAAGCAGGATTGATAGGACCAGACTTAGTTCACCAAGCTTTGGAGAAGGTGAAAGTGATTCAAGAGAGGTTGAAAACGGCACAGAGTCGTCAAAAATCCTACACTGATGTTAGGAGAAGGGCATTAGAGTTCGAAGTAGATGATTGGGTATATTTGAAAGTTTCACCCATGAAGGGGGTTATGAGGTTTGGTAAGAAGGGGAAACTTAGTCCCCGATATATTGGACCTTACCGCATAGCCAAGAGGATTGACAATGTTGCTTATGAGTTGGAGCTACCACAGGAATTAGCAGCGGTTCATCCGGTATTTCACATCTCCATGTTGAAGAAATGCATAGGTGATCCTTTATTGATCCTACCAACTGAAAGTATTAGGATTAAGGATAGCTTATCTTATGAGGAGATTCATGTTCAGATTTTAGATCGCCAAGTTCGCAGGTTGAGAATGAAAGAGGTAGCATCAGTCAAGGTCCTTTGGAGGAACCAATTTGTTGAGAAAGCTACTTGGGAAGCCGAAGAGGACATGGAGAAGAGATATCCATATCTCTTTGAATCTGGAGGAAATGCAAATCAAGGTACTAATTTCCTTCGTAGTGCTCTTTAAATTATAGTGAGCATGTTGTTGTTGTTGTTGTTGTTTGCATGGTTGCTTATTGGGTGTTTGAGTTTGATGTTACACCCTTAGCCTAGTAAGAGTAATCTCATTCGAGGATGAATGTTCCCAAGGGGGATATATTGTAACATCTTGCAATTTGAAATAACTATGAAGAAGCTTATAATTGGAAAGAGTCATTTTTGGAAAGAATTCAAAATCTGGAAATTTGGTTAAGTATGGAAAAAAATGAATTTTTGGTCTTGGAATGATCTTTCCAATGCCGCCGAGTTTGCTCGATTTCGAGTTTGTATGAGTGAGTTATGCCCTTTTGAAGTTGGGTTGTTGGCATAGGGCAGTTTAGTCCGAATTTGTAAGGTTATTTTGGTCTTTTCCCTAACCATTTCTTTTGGTTATATGAAGGGTCTAGACTGATTTTAAATCAGTTTTAACTTTGAAAAGTGAGAGTGAGGGTTTGTGAGTGAAGAGAGAAAGAAGAGGAGAAAGAGAAGAAGAAGCAAGGTTCGTTAAGATCATCGTGGTTTTGGTCGGGGGTGATCCCTATTAAGGTATGTGAGATCATAGTGTTGGGTTGGTTCATTCCCCCACACACCAAACTCGTTTTAATTTCAAGAAAAAGATTGGTTGTGGTTGTTGAATTCTTGTGGTTGTGTTGTTGAAGTTTCTTGTTGGTTTGGTACATGTTTCCGGGTGAAATTTCGAGTTGAATCTATTGTCTATTAAGGGTTTTAATGATCCCAAGTGTTTGGAGAAAGAACCTTTGAAGTTAAGAGGGTTTAGATTTGGAAAAATGAAGGAGAAAAGTCGGGTAGCTTGCATGGAACAAGTCCACATCGTGGACTTGTTCCCCCTGTGAACAAAAATCTGCTCCGCATTGCGTATAGGATGCGGACTCCACTGTTTCAAAAATCAAATTTTCGCGAGCATTTATGTAGGAGCATCTCCGCGTTGCGGACTTGTTCCAAGACGGTGTTTTCGTAAATTTTTCTCAAGTTTAGCTAATCGAACTCATCCATAAACATAAGGTCATTACCCTTGAATCCATAATCCAATTCGAGGAAAGTTAGGATCAAAGTCAAGTGAAGTTAAGAGTCAAGTCTAGAAGTTAAGAAGCAAGTCAAAGCAAGTTTTTAAAGTTATTCAAGAGACTTTACTAAACATTTAAACTTCGTTTTAAGGCTCAACTTTCAAGCAAAGTAAAGAGTATAGAGTTGAGTTCATTTCGCAAAAGTTATTAGGGAACTAAGTATTCCCGAAGAAGTTTATAAATTTTTTAACATTTGCGTAAGAAAGGAGCTATGCTTTCCAAGAGAGCCTGTGGGATAAACTTTGAGCAATTATCTCAAAATAAAGAAAGATGTGTTTAAAACACTTATGAGCTAAAGTATTTTTGAGAGTAGTACTGAGCACCGAATTGGGGACGCGAGTTCATATTAGCTCAACTCTCCATAAGAACCATGTAGCCAACATGGGATTTAACAGGTCATACTTTTTAAGATGATCACGTAAGTTAAGCTAGTGGATCCACTAAGTTAAGTAAGGTCCTATATCAGGGAAAGGTATAGGATGGTCCTTGGGCAACGTGAGGTAATACGTTGTATCATCAGTAGGGCTCATAGTGGTGGTTGTCGGTTAAAGAATCTCCCACTAAAGTTATATTACTTTTATATAAGTAAAGTTGAGTTTGTTATCATTTTGTCCTTAACGAACTAAGTTGTTTACACTAATTTAGAAGTTTTATATAATGCATATGTCTTATTGCTTTATATTGAGTTCAGTTATTCATGAGTTGAACAGAGCCAAGGTAAGTGTTCCTTTGTAATCCTTTCAAGCTTAAGTTGTTGTTTAGCTTTCCAACTCGCAAACTCGTACATTCAATGTACTGATGCCAGTTGGCTTGCATCTTATGATGATGCAGACGCAGGTACCCAGGATCAGCATCCAGCACGCCATTGATCCAATTGAGCACTCTAGAGTCAGTGGTGAGCCTCTTTGCATTCCGAAGGACTCTGTTATTTTGTTTTTCCTAGTTTTGCTTTATTAGGATTTTGTGGGGTCTGTCCCAACATCCATCTCAGTGTTATAGAGGCTTCATAGATAGTCAGTCTGTTAGTATTGAGTCTCTCATCTATGTATATAAATATTTTATTTTGAGACACGAGTTGCCTTTTGGCCAGATTTTATCTTTTAGGTTGTTTTATGACCTTTTATTGCATGGAGTTATTCTGTTGAGTTAAGTTTTCCGCTGAGTCAAGTAGCCAGGCCAAGGGTTCGCTTGGGGCCAGCAATGGTCTTCGAGTGCCGGTCCCGCCCAGGGTGTAGGCTCGGGGCGTGACATTGTTCTTTTGAGTCATTTTGAGAAGTATTTTGCAAACTTTTAAACTTGTTTTAAGACGAGCACTTGAGTATGAGGATGAGGAGAGTTGAGCTTCATTTTTTCAAAATGAATATAAGGGAACGAAGTATTCCCAAGAGTAAATGTTTTACATTTAATGAGGAGGAAACCTTGAATTTCAAATGATTTCATGAGGGGTTTCTGAGTATAATCTCTTTTAAGAGAACCTTTTGAGTAATAATCTCAAAGTTTGAGGGTGAGGAAATGTTTTTAAGCATATGATCATGAGTTATATTATTAGGAGTAGTATTGAGCACCGATATGGGGACGAGTTTAGACAACTCAAAGTCCTCATAAACCATGTATATCAAAGTGGGTAAAAAGGGGTATACTTTTTTAGATGATTCATAATTGCTTTTAAAGTATATCTTAGTGGATCCACTTTGTTGAGGATGTGTGATACTTCGGCAAGGTATAAGATAGTTCTGGCAGCGTGGGCGAGACATTGTATCATCACATAGCTTATAGTGATGGTTGTCGGTTAGAGAATCTTCAAAATAAGAGTAAAAGTGTATTATTGTATTTTTAAATACATTGAGTTATTATTTATTTTTTTCTAAAAGTTTTCTGTATAATGCATCTTTATTGTTGCTTTTATATTGAACTGAGTTGAGCATTTCTGAGTTGAGTATCTTAGAGTAGCCTTGAGTTGTGTTCAATTGAATTGAGATGAGGTGAGTATGTTCTTCCTTTTAATCGGCTCAAGATTATGTGTTTGTTTTAGATTTCCCCTTGCATGCTCGAACATTCAATATACTAACGTCATTTGGACTGCATCTTTTATGATGTAGATACAAGAAATCAGGGTCATCAACAGGCACCCCGTTGATACCAGTTGCAGTCCCATAATCATTTGGTGAGCCTCGTTGCTTCCGGAGGATCTCCTATTTATTTCTATTATTTTAGTTTTGTTGGAATGATCGGGGATCTTGTCCCGACATCACTCATAGAATTAGAGGCTTCACAGACAATAGTAGTTGAAGTGTCTTTTCCATTTTCATTTTGTTAATGTTTAAGACTTGAGTTTCCTCTTGTGGCCAGTTTGAATATTCTTAAATGTTCTAAGTTAATCATTTGAGACTTGAGTTAAATCGTTTTGTTATGAGTTGGGTTACTTTTGAGTTCTTATATTTATGAGTAAGTCTTCCGCTGAATATGGAGCCAGATCATGGGTTCGCTTGGAATTCTCGAGTGACAGTTACATCTTGGGTGTAAGCTGGGGGCGTGACAGTGTTACATCTAATTACATTGACAATATTTTTATTAAAAATGTCATCATCGAGTTAATCGTCACGAGAATAAAGATTCTATAACATGCAAGAAATTCTAGTCGGTTTAAAGAAGAGTTATGAATAAAAAATTTAGAGTGAGAAGTCTAAAAAGAACAACTCCAAAAATAACTAGAGGTTTAATTCTAGAAAAATGAAGTTAGTTACATTTTAGAAGAGATTAATAATACCCCGACTAGATATTTCCCTCATCACCTATAAATTTAGGTGGTTCATTTGAGTAGTTGTTGTGCTCAAATAAGATATGTTCAAGTGAAGAGTGAATGCTCAATGAAGCAAACAAAATTGAGTCACCAGGTCAAAAATGTGAGAGCAATAAACTAGATTACTAGAATGTGAGTGAAATAAACAATACATGTAGAGATTTGCAAGGCCAAAGTTGATCTTCATATTGAAATAATAAAATTTAAGTTGTGAGCAATCAATAGTACTGAAAATTGTTCAATGTATTACTTAATTTCTGATATGATCATTGTGATGTAAATGATTGATCAATTAAAATTTGAAGAAAATCTCCATAGAGATTACCTCAAATCCAATTAAGTGCAATAAAAACGTATTTAATCAATGTTAATGTACCCAAAATATTATGCTAAATTGAGATGAGATTATTCCCATAAATAATTGATCTCACATATAACATTTAATTAATCAACCAAAAGGTTATGGAATGCCATAATAAGTTTATTTGATACTAAACACAATTATAATCCCAAATAAAGAAATTAACAAAAGCATGCAATCTTCAAATGGAAAGACAAAAATAAAATACCATTACTTGCAACAACCCAAGTCATTTAAAACAAAATAGTCTCCACGAAAAAATGCAATTTTCACTCAAAAAAACAATTTGTAGTAGCAAAGAGCCCTTATGAGAGTTTTCACTTATAGTCTCGATAACATTGGATCATCATGTTGACAAATCATCAAAACAATTTGTTGTTCTTGGAAACATAATACTTGGAGTCACTACCACCTGCATAGGTAGATTTAAGGTAAACTGTAAGATAATACATGTTTGACATTTCTTAAAAATTTATTCAGTGTTAAATGATCAAAATATAACATGTTTTTTTTTTCAAAGAAAAAAGTAGGAAATGATTTCTTGCACTTTTATGCCAAAGTTGATTTGTTCCAGAATTCCTAACTTCATAATACTGAAAAAATTTCATCAAAACATATTCAATTTGCCAAGGAGTCATTTAACGCAACAAAAAAGATATAAGAGATTGTAATCCCAATGATACACAAATAAAATGGAATTTAATCCCACATTCTTTATGGATATCAAATTTAAAAAATTGCTTTAAATATATATTGATTTCAGCTAATACCAACAATCAAACAAAAAAAAAAATATAATATCAAACTAGATTGAAGCACTAACCTAATCATAAGAATAAACTTGATCAAACTCGTTGTCATATGAATTGGGTAGGTTAGCACCCAGATGTCCAAGATTTTGTATCAACTCCTCTGCTTGTATTTTCCATTATGTATGATGTTGTCTTCAACTTCATGAATATTAGGCACATCATTTGTTTCTTTAGATAATTCTTCATTATCTCCATCAATATTATTTGTATCAACATCATTAGCAATCGTATTATCTCCATCATTTGATCCTTTTCTCGCTTTCTCTCTCTCTATTTTTCTCCTCAATACAAATTTCCACAAGTATTTCAGAATTTCCTCAATTAGTGGCCTTTGTAGAAAAAGACATGCTCCTTCTTTCAAAGCCTTTTTTGCTAAGAGTTCACTGAATTCATCACATACGACTGCATAATTATTTCAAGAAATTGACAATTAAAAGTTAATTGTATTAAAGACTATGTGAATAGTTAATTTCAAGCATATTCTCTATAAAAGTTATATTACAAAATAATAACTTATCATTTACTGAATAAAAAAGGCATTAACAACAAATAACTAATGTCACTAAACAACAAAAAATTCATTGCTACTCATATTTAACAGTGAACGGTACCAAATTCTTTTAGCTCTAAAGAATTTAATTACATATTAAAAGTAAATTTTGTTGTTGATTTTTATAGTGTATTTATAAACATATCTGACTTTTCTCACAGTAGATGTCATAAGTGGAAGAATATAATAAATACTTACATAGTGAAACTATATCCAAGGTCACAGCTTGAGCCAAGAGTTTAAAAGAATCCAGATTCAATGAATGGACACTGATTATAATCACATCAATTTTCTCTCCTTTGGAGAGCATTGCCATTGCTTCTAAAGATGTATGAACCATAGTAACTGCATCAATGCATCATAAAAGTCAAAAAAAGAAAATTATATATATATATACAAATTTCATCATTATTTTCAAGTTATATTGCACTCTTTATGTTATGTTGTTGAACATATTAATGAACTTATATTGTAATAGATGTCAATCTTAGACATGTTTACTTAAAAAAATTATTTACAATATTATTTTGGATATATAATTGGATCTATCTATGTTCAATAGGAGAAGAAAAATAATATTATGATAAGAAAAAGTGTTATCATCATTATCTTTCAAGTTTGAAACTTATTTTGTAACATCTACACATTTTTTTTTTTTAATATTATGAAAATTGCCTATTGTTTAAAAGAACTGAAATAGAGGAATAAATTGATTGATCATTAAAGTTGACCCAAAATAAGCATAATATTTGACCAGTATTCATTATAGTAGATTCAAATTTATTACTTTGAAATTAAGGGGGGAAAATTAAAATATTTTAAAATTGAAGATTGACGCTCTATCAAAAGGATAAAACAATAGGTGTATATTGAAAATCTTTCTTAGAAGATGATTGTTTTTTTTGTTGAGTTACAAAGGGAAAAAAACACTCCTTTAAATTAAAAAGGAAAATTTTAATTAAAAAAGAAAAAGGTCAAAAGTACCTCTTAACTATCTGAAATGGAACAAAAATATTCTTCGTTTGTGTTTTGGCGCAAAACTACCCCTCTGTTTATTTTTTGTCTCACAAATACCCCTACATTTAACTAATGCCACCAAGCACAGCACATAAAAAAATTGTCACGTGACCAATTCACATCAACATCCACCATGGAAAATCATGCAATTTAATACCCATTATCCCGTCCCGTTTAAAATCCACCTCAAATTAACGAGTAAAAATAAGACCATATTCCTTGTTCTACCAGTCCTAAGACCAACAATACACCCACTTTTGGTTCCACTTTTCTCCATACATATAAGAATACAATTTCAAACAAATTCACCCATCCCAACAAATTTCATGAAACACAACTCACATATACAATTTTCTCATCCAAAAGTACACTGAACGCATAGAGTGAAATTCAAGAAAATTAAGAATTCACACAGGGCGGGTCAATGGGCACTAAGTTCGATAATTTTTTAATGTTCATGTGGACATCCACATGGTATTTTTTTTCATCTAGTGTACTTGGTGGCACTCCTTTCAAATGAGGGGTATTTGTGAGCTAAAACATAAAGTGAGGGGTAGTTTTGAACCAAACAACAAAGGAAGGATATTTTTGCTCCATTTTGAATAGCACTCAAGTAGTTTTGGTCCTTATTAGATTAAAAAGTAAAAGGAAATAATAAAGAAAAATATTGTTTTAACAAAAACCAAACAACCCCACTTTTTTGTCTACATATAACAAACAAAATAAAAAGTTGTCTCAAGGTAAATAATAATGATAATCATATCCCTTCCTATCTTGCTCTTTCTCTTCCCTCTTTGAGACCGTAATTTTGTTTCGCCTCCTCCATACAAATAATATATTTTAAAGTGATAGATAGATTTATATAATTCAAGTATCTACATCTTCAAAAAATTATTTTTGATGAATTTAATTAATCTTCTTCTCCGATTTTATGCCATATGACCAATTATAAAAGAACAGATTTCCCCTTATTCTACAAAAAAAAATCAAGTGTAAAAAACATATATCCAAGTTGATAAAATAATTAAACTTAACAGAAAATTGTGGCACTTCTAGAAAATTTAATGAAATTGGAGTGAGACAAATATTAACATAAGATTATCAACTCCCGGGGGGGGGGGGGGGGGGGGGGGGGGGGGGGGGGGGGGGGGGGGGGGGGGGGGGGGGGGGGGGGGGGG
>JAJOOR010001264.1:0-49200 GCA_036250505.1 Solanum acaule
TGCACTATTTAATAGTGTATTTTAAAGGTATATATGTGCCCACGTGGACACGTTACTATTTATAATGATGCAATATTTATGATGTCCACGTGGGCACATATATACCTTTAAAATACACTATTAAATAGTGCAGGGGTAAAAGGTCCTTTCCAAAGTTCGGTATTGTTACAACAATTTCGGTCAAAGTTTGGATATATTTCAGACATTTTTCCCTTGTAAAATTTAAAGTATCTGTTATTTCTTTGGTATGCTCATCATACTCTCTGCTTGTAGTATCCATAGATGTTGCTGTTGTCTTTGAAGCACTCAGACTATGCCTTTTTCTGATATAGAAAACTCAATGCCAAGGAAGTAGTTCAATTCACCTACATCTTTTATTTTGAATGCCTTGTGTAGAGCTTCCTTAGTTTCTACAATTTGCTCTAGATTATGACCATTGATGAGAATGTCATCAACATATACTAAGACTAGGTGTATCTTTACCTCTTGTAGACTTTCTCTGTACTGCAACTCAGTGGCGGAACCATAATTTTCAATAAAGGGGTTTAAAATCTGAAAAAATACACACAAAGTAGCCGAAGAGGGTTCGACATCTACTATATATAACTAAAAAGTTATTTTAACCATGTATAAATTATATAATTTTCCGCCGAAGGGGGTTCAGATGAACCCCTAATAGTAAGGTGGCTCCGCCACTGCAACTCATAGTTCTTAAGTAGTTCTCTTTGGATATCGGTTGCGTATATGTCCATTCAGGCTTTTGAAACTGAAATTTTGTTTGATTTGTCAAATAATTTATCTTGCAAGTGCAAGGGGCATAAGTTGTTTAGGTGATGAATTAATTGAAGAGAAAAATATAAATATTTATAGACGATGAGTTCCTCCATCGTTTTTCTATATCACTCATTTTCTTGTCACTATCTTCCTTACTTTTGTGAAATAAATATTTGTAATAGTTATTTATAAATGCACAGAAACAAGTTAATTTTGAGCAAGTTTGATTTGTATTCGTTTCTGCTTCCTCTCACCATGCATAATGTTTTCGTCACCATATTATATTTTTGAATTCCTTTATTTCATGCGCTCATTATATTTGTGTGTTTGTGAGTTGTTTGTGGACGTGAGTATTTATTTCAAGCTTGCATTTTTTTTTATAAAAAAATGTGTTATTCATCACACATTTTGTTACTAATTATGTTATTTTTAAAAGTTTATATTAAATAATATGGGGTTCACGTGCAAAGCACATTCCCAGAGACTAGTCTATCATATATATAGGGAGAGGGAGCAAACCAAATTTTTGTAATAAAATAGAGTTAATATTTCAAAAGGTCACTCAACTAAATTTATTATTAAAAAAAATTGATATGGCAAAATACATTACTATTTTTTTGTTATGTAAACATAAACCCATAAATAAATAAAATTTCATTAAGAGATTTTTACGGAAAATACTTTTATGGAATTACTTTATATTCAAAAAAGTTTTCAAATTTCAGAAAATATTTTTCAACACAACTTTGATTTTATTTTTTTCAAGTTTCAACAAAATCTATGTAAACACTAGCTAATTATACGGTGGAGTTACAAAGGAAAAAATTGTGGAGTTATTATACTAATAAAATAAGCTTCAGTACTAATGGAACACTTTCAAGAAATACTTGTGTTCCAGATTCTTTTTATCGATTAAAATAGACATACTTTCAAATAATTTGTCAAAATATGTTAAGAGAAATCAAAACCCAACACCACCCCCGCCGGCCAAAAAATTCAATGTTTGCTTCTATTGCTACCAATTTCCAACACCAATCTCAATAGCCCGGGTCATAATTCGAGTTTTTGGCCAAAATCATCCTTAAACTATACCCCAAATATAAACTACATCCTTAAAGTATTATTCTTAGCAGAAACATCCTTCAAGTATTTAAAAGTGAACAATTTTCATCCTTCTACTTGAATTTATCATAAAACTTACAGATGCAAAACTCAAGTCATCCCTTCATAATTATTATTCTTAGTTACGCCAAAAATACTATTGTGAACTTTTTCGGTAATTGAATTTAGCATTATACAAAATCTTTTAATTTGACAGTTTTTTTTTTCATTTACTTTTCATGTAATTTGATATTAAGAATATTATTAGTTGAAATATGTTTCTTTCTCAATTGAATATGCTAGAAGCAGCATTTGTTGGAGACTTCCGCTTCTAGAAACTCAAATGCGAGACATACTCAATATTTTAATCACTTCAATATCATATTAACCCAAAAAATTATTGATCTAAATACAGTTTGGCTATGCAAAAGGTAAAGATAATTAAGCTCTAGCTTCTTTCTGTTACTAAATGAGAAAAAGAGCAAATTATGTATCCTCTCACCTTCCAAATAATGTTTGTTTCAGTAAGTAATAGTGTCTAAGATTTTTAATATTTTTTTCAAGAACTTCTTATAGCAGATGTAATGAAATTATGCAGGAAAACCTTTGTTGATAGTCATGTGAACTGATCATATTTTTGTGGATCCCTTAGCTTTTTGACGATATCTAACAGAAGGATGAAAATTGTTCACTTTTAAATACTTGAAGGATGTTTTCTGCTAAGAATGATACTTTAAGGATGTAGTTTAAGTTTGGGGTATAGTTTAAGGATGTTTTTGACCAAAAACAATTCCACTGAACAGATGAACACCATCCAAACACTTGCGCTTTTTCCAGTTGAAAATAACACCAATTAATCTTTGTAGCTTGAATCACGATTATCTTTAATTTATGAAGTCCATATAAAAAATAAATTATTTTGGCAAGTCAATATTTTATTTTAATAATAAATTTGATTGAGTGATTTTATTGATACAAATGGTAAGTTGAGTGATTTTACTAATATAAATGTCTAAGTTAAGTGATTTTATTGATACAAAATAAAGTTTAATGACTTTACTAAATAAATTCTCAAAGTTGAGTGACCTTTTGAGATATTAACTCTACTAAAATATAATGGCATTATGATAACATAAAAATAACAAATTTGAGGAGAGATGACAGGTATGGAAGAAAATATATTGTGTAATCATTAATATGTATTAATTGTTCAATTTAATTAGAAATTAAAAGGGATGTAGACACATTAAATAAATTGTAGTTATTTTTGTGAATGTTTTAATTGCATTTATATTTGTGGATGTTTTAAATTAAATATATAAAAAAAGAGGAGAAACACCATAGAATTCTTTTGAAAGAAAAAACGGAAGAAAAAGAAGGTAAAAGAAAAATACTTTGTAATATTGCTTACATTGAGTTATTAAAGATAAATAACCTAATGACAATTAGAAGAAGCTTTCTTAAAAGAACAAATCAACAACTATAAGAGAGACAACAACAAAAAAAATCCGGTATAGTATAATATAGGATAACAAAAACATGACAAGAGAAGGTGTTAATTGAATGATTTTGTTTGTTGGGATGTATACTATAACTTCTCATCTAATTGCGGTGAAATGATCATATTGTTTTGCAAAACTTCATCCCAATTCAATTTCTTGAACTTATCAATGAACTCATAAGACAAAACTATGTGAGAAGCTTCTCCTTCTTTTATCACTTTCATCCATTCTCCTTCTGATGTTGACATTATTTCTCTATCAATAGATTCAATTCAATAAAAGGGAGAAGAGAATTTTTGGTTGGGAAGATTTGTTTCTCTTGTACTATATTTATAACAAGTATTGCATGGGTGTCTTTTAACTTTGGTAGCTTCATAAATTTAGCTATTTTTTAGATTTTCTATCCATAACTAATGTTTGCCTTTTATAGACATATGTTTACACCTATGTATCACGACACTTAGAGGGTGTTTGAAATGACTTAAAAATTGGTCAAACTTACTTTTAAATCAGTTTTTTACTTTTGAAAGTGTTTGACAAATATAAAAAAATAACTTAAAATAAGTTAGGAAGTGTTTGGCAAGGTTAAAATGACTTGAAATAAGTTTAAAATGACTTAAAATAAGTCAAAAACCAAAAGTAGGTCTCCCCCTACTTTTTTTTTTTTACTTAAAAATTATTTTAGTTTGACTTTTTATTTTTGACTTAAAAACTACTTCTTTTTTAAGTCAATCCAAACAAACTCTTACTATATGACACAACTACCATAAAAATAAGTAATTGCTTATCAAAAATGAATCAATGATGATTTATATGTCAACTAGTATTTGATATATTTTTTCAACATAATTAAGACATATAGCATCTGCTGAAAGTTACTAATTTTAGTGTATTAGTGTATGTGCCTCACAACGTTTAATCTAGGGATTATTAATAAATTTATTTATAAGTAGTGGCTATATAGAACAATGCATAAGTTAAAATTTAGTTAGCTTAAAAATAAAAAACAAAGCATTACGGAAGTGTAAATTCCAATTCTTGATGATTGTTTTGTTAGTTAAATGTTGCAAAAAAAAAAACACCTTAATTTCCTTCCTGATTGAAAATTGAAGTCATACTAGCAATGGAATTTCTGCTGAAATTCAAAAAACAAAAAGGATTTTCATAGAAAAAAAAGTGTTGTTAAATCCAGTTCATTACCTCGGAAATTAAAATCTTCTTCCCTATAGTTTTTTTTTTTGGCCAATTTTTGGAAGAGTCAAAGTACTTATTTTCTAAAAAAAAGGTGTTTATTTTTAAAAAAGTTGAGGCATTTGATCAAATTTTTAAATAAAAAATTAAGTGCTTCACGAAAGTTATAAAGGTAAATTTTCCCATAAGCACTTTCGAAACCTTGATCAATCAAAAATTTTGGTCTAATATTTTTCATGTGTTTTTTAAATTGATTATCCGAACGCCCCAAACCACTCATTATTGTATGAGAAGTTTTTGGGTAAGAACAAGAGTGACTTAGGGTGATTTCCAATCATTTTTCATCAAGAACCTTCGTAAAGGTAAGTAGTTTGTTCCTCGATTCGGTACTTTGATTTCTAGGCCTTAGAGATGGTAATTGTGGCCCTATGGGAGGGTTTCGGTTCATCCAAAGGTGGGAAAAACTCGGGTTTATGAGGATTTTAGTGTGTAAGACATTGGGTTGTTTATAAACACAATTGTTCTTGATTTAATTACCGTAATTCTCTAATGTAACCATAAAACTGATAGTTTAAGTGAATTAATGGTGGGAAATTCTTGGATTGGATGGAAAAATCATGAGGTTGACATGAGCTTGGGATTAAGTTATAATCTAGGAATGTTAGGCCAACTGTGATTTATTTTTACTTATTCTAAATTAAACCGAGAACTAACTAAAGCTTCACAAAAAGAGTCAAAAGCCTGTGATCAAACTTCTACAATAGTTTTTGGCATCCAGGCAGGTTAGGTTTAATCAAGTAGTCAGACATGTCTTTTATTGCATAATACCTTATAAATTATCGGGAGATTACATGTATAGGTCTTTGGGTATGAAGTCTGGGCAGATGAACATGTGTTATGGTTGTTTAGGATAATAAGGCATTTAATTGCTGATGTTGACCTTATGACTGTTGTTGGCTGTTATTCTATGGGTGTTAATCTATGGGTAATTGGGTTACAAGCTGGAAAACTATCCAAGAAGAGTCGTTTAGTGTAGGTGAGGTTGTGTTGTTTTCCATTTATGTTATATGTGATTTCTAACTGCTTCATTAGTATTACTTGTATATTATGGTTAGGGAAATGGGAGGAGTATAAACTGAAATGTTATCTTGTTGTCATTCTTATGCAATAAATGTGTTTATTTGAGTGTAAAAGTCTGATTTTATTCATTGTGATTGTGATTATCTGTTGGTTCAGGTACCACACCTGTACATACTAACGGTTGGCTCGATTACCATGCCTGGTATAAAATATCTCTTGATTGAATCGAAAATTACATCGGTACAAATTACTAATAGTTGGTTCAGATACCACGCCTAGTACATGTGATTGTTTGTGTGGGGGTTTCATGAGTGAACCATATATACCTCTTCGTAGTGTAATTGTTATATATTGATTCATGAGTGGTCGAGATTTGTAGTTAAATGATGAGATGGTTTTTGTATAGGCCAAAATTACATGTTAAACATTGTAGATGATGTCTTAGGGGTCCTTGGTATTTCTAGTTACATGAAAGTTAGGATGAATCAAATATGGGTGGTTGTTATGATTTTGGATATGTCTCAAGTGATTGTTAAGTCAGGATGTTGATTGGGAGTTTTCTTATTCACAAGCTTGCACTGTATTGTTAGTCCGGTGGTTTAGATAATATTTGATAAGGGATTTGAGTCAAGGTGGTTTAGTAAAAGTTTTGTAGGTAGTGGAGGACCTAGAAATTTTACCAAGTGGCTTCAACATATAAAAAAAATAAATACGAAATAAGCGAATAAATTAATAACAAAACAAAGCTTGATTAATCAAACTATTCATTACAATTATATTCTACGGATTTTTATTTCTTGAAACCTATACATAATACTATCATCAAAAGCAATATTAAATAGTTTTTTCTACGGAAGGCATAATACATTCCACTAAAGATGTCATCATCCATTCGATTTTGCAATTCACATTTGATCAACTTCATTGCCGAAGAAGCTCTTTCAACTGAAGCAGTGGCCATGGCTGGAGAAATGCAAATTTTACAAGGCGAAATACAAGGGAATAATTTAAATACTTCTTTGCCTTGACTAGCTTTTCAGAAAGATCATCAAGTCCTTTTAGGTTAAAGAACATTTCATCAACATCACGGACATTAACAATATAAGTCTCTAACTGATTCTTAAGAACCTTAAATAAAGAAAATAAGTACTGCAAAATCTTGATCGAACCTCGATAAAAACACCAACGAATCGTTTTGTAGATCGTATGTAGGGATATATGTGTAGAAGGAAGAAAAATGTTTGTATATAGGTGAATGAATTTTTTTCAAGTGTGCAAATCTTTTCTCTTTCTTTTCTTGATGCGTTTTGTGTTTTTTGATTTTTGTAGTAGTTGATTTTTTTTTTTGTTTCTTCCGTGTCTCTTTGGAGTGGGATCTTTTTTGGTATAAGAATGTATATTGTGGTTTTATTTTTTCAGAAAATGGTCTCTATGTCTGTGTTGTATTGTGGTTGTTGTAATAAGATGTACGTGTGTATTGAGTGTGTAGTGGTGTATTGTTGTGTTAGTGGGTAGAGATGTGAGGGATGTGTTGGGTGTACGTGGGGAGTGGGTGAGGTTGTGTGTTTTTGGTGCAGAATTTTGGTAGTGTGAGGGAGTGTGAGGTGGGAGTGTGAGTGAGTGTGGTGAGTGGGGATAAGGATAATGGGGTAGGTTATTTTTTTTAATTTTTTTGTTGTTAATAAATAAAAATATAATAATAATAATAATAATATGAACTAAGAAAAATTAAATAGCTAGATCAAAAAATATAAAAATTAAAATCACTAATTTATTATTAAAACTTTGAATAAATTAAAAAACAAAATGTACCTTAAAAAAAGTGTGATTCTATTTTTGTAGTTTTCATTTCTTTTAAAATAAAATTAATAAAATAAGATAAAAGTCAAAATATTTAATTTAGCTTTTTAAAATATTTAAACTCTAAAAATAGTGTAAAATTTTAGGTTCGGTCAAAAATTATGTGTCTACAGTTTGTCCCTCTTTGACTGGAAACACGAAAAGTCTTCAGACAAAGAAGTAGACAAAGTGACAAGTTTTGACCGGACTCTTATTTGAAAAAAAAATATGCAACCGAGTCTTGGTTTTGGACATCCTACATATCCCGAGTTGTAAGGTAATCAGGTCACATGTAGTTCAAGGAGATGGGGTGATGAGTTGGAAGTTAATTGAGGTTCCATCGAGACTCTAGATCGCGGCTCTTATCCTTGATTACATAAAAAGTGAAAACTAATAGTCAAAAGGAAAATAAAAGTACAAACTCCTATCTATCCAGCTTCTCTTGAGTCTTCACTTGCGTCTTGACTTTCATATATCACCTTGATTTTTGGGTGAGTATCTTGATCTTGAATTGAATTTCGATGCTTAACTTGTTACTAAGAGTGATTTTTTGGCACTCTTCGAAATGACAATTTGAAAATGATCTTGAATGACTGCATGATTTCTTGATAAGTGGCTGAATAGAAATAGATGTCAGGAAGTCAGGTTGCTACATGCATTGAAGAAGCTGATTCTAGCTATCATGGGGATTGATTATTCTGAAGAGAGTTGAAACTTTTTTCTTGAATTTCAAATTCATGTTTCGCTTGAAGAAACCTAAAAATCATCACAAACAAAAGAAATAAACAAAAATTTTACCCCAGTTTTCACTGGAAAAAATTTGTGAGTTATTAGCAAATGTGAATTTTTTTAAAAAATAAACTCAGACTAGGAAGTGTTTATCCTAGGAGAAAAATGAAAACTAACGGTCTCAGACTAGGAAGTGCTTATCCTAGAAGAAAATAAAAAATAACATTCTCAGACTAGGAAGTGTTTATCCTAGGAGAAAATCTAGGAGAAAATAAAAAATAACGGTCTCAGACTAGGAAGTGTTTATCCTAGGAGAAAAATAAAAAAAATAATGTCTCAGACTAGGAAGTGTTTATCCTAGGAGAAAATAAAAAAAAATGTCTCAGACTAGGAAGTGTTTATCCTAAGAGAAAATAAAAAATAACGATCTCAGACTAGGAAATGTTTGTCCTTGGAGAAAATAAAAAACATCGGTATCAAACTAGGAAGTGTTTATCCTAGGAGAAAATGAAAATAGCGTCTCAGACTAGGAAGTGTTTATCCTAGGAGAAAAATAAAAAAAATAACAATCTCAGACTAGGAAGTGTTTATCCTAAGAGAAAATAAAAAATAACGGTCTCAGACTAGGAAGTGTTTATCCTAGGAGAAAATGAAAAATAACTTCTCAGACTAGGAAGTATTTATCCTACGAGAAAATAAAAAATAACAATCTCAGACTATGAAGTGTTTATCCTAGGATAAAATAAAAATAACGGTCTCAGACTAGGAAATGTTTATCCTAGGAGAAAATAAAAAATAATGGTCTAAGACTAGGAAGTGTTTATCATAGGAGAAAAATAAAAAGTAACGTCTCAGACTAGGAAGTGTTTATCCTAGGAGAAAATTAAAAAAATGTCTCAGACTAGGAAGTGTTTATCCTAGGAGAAATAAAAAATAACGATCTCAGACTCGGAAATATTTATCCTAGGAGAAAATGAAAAATAACGGTCTCAGACTAGGAAGTTTTTATCCTAGGAGAAAATGAAAAATAACAGTCTCACAATAGAAAGTGTTTATCCCAGGAGAAAATGAAAAATAACGGTCTCAGACTAGGAAGTGTTTATCCTAGGAGAAAATAAAAAATAACGTCTCAAACTAAAAAGTTTTTATCCTATGAGAGAATAAAAAAAATAACGTCTCAGACTAGAAAATGTTTATCCTAGTAGAAAATAAAAAATAACGTCTCAGGCTAGGAAGTGTTTATCCTAGGAGAAAATAAAAATAAAAACAATCTCAGACTAAGAAGTGTTTATCCTAGGAGAAAAATAAAATAACAATCTCAGACTAGGAAGTGTTTATCCTAGGAGGAAATAAAAAATAACGGTCTCAGACTAGGAAGTGTTTATTCTAGGAGAAGATAAAAATAACTATTTGTGCAAGTATAAAAATAAAAATGATGATAGGTTTTTATTGTAACTTTGTTATCCAATTTGAACCTGTGAAACAATGTTTATTTCAGCAAGAAAGCGTCTTATTTCAAAAAAAAATGTGAGTTTTAAATTGGTGGTTGATTTGTGGCCTTGGCTTTGAAGATGATTGCTCCTGTTATTGCAATGTTGAACCATATCAGTTTTGGCAGACTGTTTTCGTTTGCTAGTCAGCCCACCTTGATAATCTTGAAAACATCTTCAGATTTGCTAGATTGTTTCCACCCTCCAACAATAATTGAATCTTGTATTCATATAAATTATCAAAAATTATCAATTATTGACAAGTTACTATGCATATCATTATTTCTTAGATCATATCACGATTGATGTGCTGACCAAACTTTGTTTTGTGCAATTGAAGAGATGGTATCAATTTTGAAATCATTTTCCGCTTGCTTAATGAAGACTAACTCAAGATCAAATTGAGCGACACAAAATAAGAAGAAATAATATTTGACCCTTTTGAGAAAAATAATTAAATAAAACTAAATGGACTCCATTGATAGTGGTGGTCAATTCTAATAATCATAACATGCATTTCAAATTAAATGGTCTGGTCTGTCCAATCAATCTAAACTTTCAACTTTGAAGTCAGACTTCTATAATCCAACGTTTGCACTAGATTTATGACTAACACTTGACTTGTGGTGCCTCGAAAGGCTTTCACTAACAAGTCTCTCTCTTTTTTATTATCTCTCACTCACTATCGTCTTACGGTGCCCTAAGAGTTTTCACCAATAAGACTCTCTCATTTTTCACTTTCTCTCAACTCAAATGATCTCTTATAGTACTTTCGATGATTTTCATTTATCAGATTCCCTCCTTTTTCACTCCTTATGCGAGTAGCATGACATTTTTCCTAGTACGATAAACAACACGGAAAACTTGTTTGACTTCTCATTGTTAAAAATTGATCAGAAGGTCTTTATTTGGACTGTAACGTGGTTTTTGGACAGGATTACAAAGAAATGATTGGCATGAAAGCTCAAAGATACTATGGTAACAGGGTTAAAACTTACAACTTTTGGAATCGACTTTTTTTTTTTTGCAAAAATAAAATAAAATAAAATAATAATTTATTATTATTATTATTATTATTATTGCTCCAATTTTTGTGATGAGGACTTTCTAGACTTTTTTCTTGGTTGGATCGAACCTCAAAATATGCCTACGTATCTTATCAAAGCAAGAATTAGGTCGAACGTAGTTCAGGAAGTTTGTTCTTCTGTTGTTATTAATTTTTTAACCTTTTTTTCACTTTTTTTTTCTTGACTCTTTTATTTTTTGTGAATTCTTTTTGTTTTTTTTTTTAATTTGTGGTTCTTTTTTTTTCTTTCTTTTTTGACTGTATTTTGATTCCATAAAAGGGGTATGAAAGAAAATAACATTAAGGCTCAAAAGGGGTGGCAAAGGATTACACGGTGTTTGAATAGTAGAATGAAATGTCTTCGTCATATCAATTATTACAAAAGCCAAATACAATCATGCCCTTTAAGATGTGAAGTGAAAATCATACATTATCTCGTTGCAACGTATGCCTTGATGGATGTGTTTATCACTTTTGTTCCATATTTGTCAGCTTGAAATCTCCATTTGAGTAATACTTTCTTGACAACAAACGGCATACGTTAATTGAAATGAAATTTATTCTTTTAACCATTTTCGATACTAAAGGACGTATCAAGGTGTTTAAGTCCTTTATTCATTTCCTCGTTCTTTTTTTTACTTCTTTGGTGTATTCATTCCATGACTAGATATAACCTTAAGATTTGACCAAATCCTCTTGCATATTGTGTCACAAAAATTGAATTGAAAAGAGATGCATATATGAAAAGCCAAATAGAACGGATCAAAGTGACACAAGACAAATATTATATTAAGATTAAAGGTCTTGGTAACAAGACACCAAACTAAATTTTAGGTTACAACTCTATAATAACCCAAACTATGACAAGACTCAACAAACAAACACATAAGAGAAATGATAGAAAGGTCTAACTTACTAAAAAAAAATTGCAAAGCAGAAATGATGACAAAATAAACTATTCATACACTCTTTTAGAGAAAAGAAGAGTGTCTCCCAATCACCAAGCTTGACTTCTTAGCCACTTCTTTGCACGTTAGCCTTCATAAAAGCTCCACCAATTTCAATTGTTTTTTCTTCAGAATTGAGAGAATTGTCATCACCCATCATCTCAATGAAGTGTACATCATTAGGTGATGGTAGAGGATTCTGAGTAACATTTGGGGGATTATCATTTCAGACCACAATCATCTTTGCTTGGATCATCTTTTCCACTTCACTTTTCAAATTTCGACAATCTTCAGTACTATGCCCTAGGATTGAAACCTTTTGAACGTGGATCTGCAAAATTTTGAGGAATCGGCTCTATCATAATCAAATGTTTCAATTTCTCAAATAAACTCGTGTAAGATTCTTCAATTGGTGTGAAATTGTTCACATGTCTTTGACCTCCTTTAAATCCCTGTCTTGGACGAGGATTATAAGGTGTACAAAAATTTTGGGAAGAAGGACGAATATTTTGATAAGTTGGCCCTCGCCATTGAGGATAGTTTGGTGGATATGCACATGGTTGTGCACCATAGACTATATATCAGATGGGACAATAGAGTATTGTGTGTCTTGCATGGGGAGATATTGATGAAATTGAGGTGGTGCATATTGATAAATCAGACCTTTTTTTGTGTCAGACACAACATTTGCTACATCCTCCTTCATTTTCTTTCCCCCAAGATTTCATGATCTATTTTTAATCACATGTGTGGTGGCTTTCAAGGCAGCTTGACTTACAATTTTTCCAGACTTGATGTCATTTACCACCATTTCACCAACTTAATAACTTCGGTGAATGTTTTTCCAACAACGGAAAGTAAATAATGAAAGTAGTCTGGTTCTTGCGCTTTGAGAAAAACATCAATCATTTCAGACTCTTTCATTGGTAGCTTAGCCTTAGCAGCTTGCTCCCTTCACCTAATAGCATATTCACGAAATTTTTCAGTGGTCTTTTTCCTCATATTGGCAAGTGAAGTACGATCTGCAACTATGTCAATGTTATATTGAAATTGTTGAGCAAAACATTGAGCCAAATCATCACATGTATGTCAGTTAGAAGTATCTTGATCTATGAACCATTCTGAGACAACTCCCATCAAACTTTCCCCAAAATAGGCCATGAACAATTCTTCTTTGCTTCCAGCCCCTCTAAGTTGATTACAATATCTCTTTAAATGAGCTACATGATGTCCATGTCCATCATATTTCTCGAACTTTGGAGTTTCAAAACTGATGGGTAGATAAACGTGGGGAAACATGCACAAATCATTGAATGAGACACTTTTGTGACCTCCCAATCCTTGCATATTTCTTACACTCTATTCCAAACTCTTCATTTTTCTAGTCATTTATTCATGTTCCTCGTTCTTAACAGCTTTTTCAGCTTCAACATGGGAACTATACTGATAAGTGTAAGGGTAAGAGCCTGGAATTTTAAAAGTCACTTCAGGGGTATAATCTCGATCATATTGAACTTTAGGTGGAGGATCACTGTTGGATTTTGGCTCCATTATAGGCTGCGGGACTCTATTAGTCGGTACAGTTGACACGAAGAATGGATTACTCGTCATAGGTGTACTTAAAGGGCGCACCGTAGAAGTTCCAGCTACGTTGGATGCGTTAGCATATGGACCGAATCCAGGTGGATAAATTGGATCACTTACCGATACTTGGATAGGGGGTGTCATATTTGTATTTAGATAGTTATGGATTGAAGACGGTGGAGCTTGTCCACTCATCCAAGCTTCGTACATCTCTGCCATTTGCTATCCTAGTATCCTTACCTCTTCGGTTGACACTATTTCTTGTGACATTCTCTGGTTCTGGACCTCATCATTGTCCGACTCATTTTCGTCTTTGTGAGTCATTTTATTTTTCCCTTTTGACCTTGTATTGTAGGGATGAGATGCCAGCTTAACCACAAATCAACCACCTTAATTTAACTGTTTGCATGGACGATAAATATTGTAAGGGTTAGACATTTCTTAATTATTAGTTTTTTTTTAAAAAAGATTTGATAATGCATTGATCATATTTGTAACATGCTTGAGAACATAAATAAGTTCATTGCATATTTTTTTTTGAAACTCAATAACTATATTTTTTTTAGAGCTTTGAGATAAAATCCTTTAGTTTTCTTTTGAATTATTAAAAGAAAATTAAGAAAAACTTATTTTTGATAAAGATTAAAGCTTCTTGTTTATTCATTTTTTTTTTGTTTTTGAATTTTTGAAAAAAGGTTTTTTATTTTTAGTTTTGAATAAAGATCACCGAACTCAAAGAGGGTTGCCTACGTATCTCATTGGAGTGTAAATCAGGTATGCGTAGTTCGTCTAGTTTGGATAGTTAAAAACTTTAAGATATTAAAACTTCTTTTTTTGACAATT
This sequence comes from Solanum acaule, assembly GCA_036250505.1. Lineage (NCBI taxonomy): Eukaryota > Viridiplantae > Streptophyta > Magnoliopsida > Solanales > Solanaceae > Solanum > Solanum acaule. The sequence continues at coordinate 14,147 of JAJOOR010001264.1, forward strand.
GCATTATTATTCAAAACTTTCTAAACAAATACATTTTTTTAATGTAGCTCATAAAAACATCTAAGTGGTCAAGTAAGAGATGAATACTTGTCCTAGACGGACTCAATTCTTATATCAAGTCACTAAGTCAAATACAAATTATGTAAATGAGTGGAGCCTACTAGTGGTAACCATGACCTAAATGAGATAGGTGTCTAGACTGACTTACTCAAGTGAACAACTCGAGCTAGGGAGGAGCAACTTATCAATAACAATGCTATTCCGACTTTATCACTGATCCAACCCCACCTAAGATATGTGATTAAATATCCTTCATTGGGTGTCAAGACACTCTAGCTTTATCTCAAGGAAAAATAGGATGCATAACTGCATTCATGTGAACGTGTGTTAAGTGTATTCAAAGACTCATAAGGCGTGTGTGAGAGAAAAGAATTTAGTATAATTCAACAATATAAATATAAAAAGCAATAAATGAGCAGCAAGTAGCACATCAGGCCATCAAACACAATATTAAAATAAAATAATAAAATCAAATAAAAGTTAATATAGCAAATCTCGATTATTCCCTAGCAGAGTCGCCAGAGATGTCACACCCCTTTTCACGCACGTAGGCAGAAGGATTTTTCCAATTTAAGTGACGTTATTGATTAAAAGATTATTTAATATTTCTCAGAGTCGCCACTTGAAATTGATTTATGATGTTCCAAGTCACATTTTTGTTTAATCCATAACCAAAAGGAAATGACTCTTTATTTGGTCTGCGAATTAGAAATTTGGGTAAGGAATTTTATTGATCGAGGGGAAGGTATTAGGCATCCCTCGAGTCTCGTGGTTCTAGCACGGTCGCTTTTATTGACTCACACTTATTTTAGATTATTGTTATTATTATTTTGGATACATTAATACAGGCCCTTATTTGTTTGCATTTTTTATTGTTGAACTTTTATTTGGTCTTAACCTATATGTGTAACCGCATTCTTGGTCTTGACATTTAGAGACATAATTGTCTTTTTATTAATTTTGTATATAAGTCTCTACTTTAAATTAATGAAAGTTAATTATATTATTGGACAAGATGTGTCACTGCATCTTTGAATTTATTTTAATGTTTCAAAAAAGATGTGTAACGACATTCTTAATTGAAACCATTTCTTTTTAATGTGTCTAAAAATTTCATTAAAAACTAATATTTTGTCCATTATAAATAAAACTAAATAAAATAAAATAAATCTAAATGTTGAGGATACAATATATAATTCTAGCATCATTTCTATATCTATTTATTTTATTTATTTATTTTTTACTCTTAAAATTAACGTCAAAATTAAGCATGCACTTTTTAATCCAACAAAATAATAAAGAATTGTAAAAATAATTCTTATTTTTGTTTGATAAAATAAAAATGACAATAATTTCTTTGAGCCTAAAAATTCCTACATCATCATTAATGGCATATAAATCAAGATAGTAACTAAGGAATAAAAAATAAACAAATAAAAATAATAACTAATTAAAGTCATCTTCACTCATTAAATAAGATACAACGCTTAATCAAATATTCATTTCAATTAAATCATGAATCAAACAAAACTATAAAAAAAAACATATCACATAACTACGTCAAATTCCATGAATAAATTAAAGAAATAAGATAAAGTTTAACCTTAAATAAAGAGAATAAATACCGCAAAATTTTGAACGAACTTCGATTAAAACACCCACGAATCGTTTTGTAGATCGTATGTAGGAATATATGTGTAGAAGGAAGAAAAATGTTTGTATATAGGTGAATGAATTTTTTTCAAGTGTGCAAATCTTTTCTATTTCTTTTCTTGCTGCGTTTTGTGTTTTTTGATTTTTGTAGTAGTTGATTTTTTTTTTTTGTTTCTTTCATGTCTCTTTGGAGTGGGATCTTTTTTGGTATAAGAATGTATGTTGTGGTTTTATTTTTTCAGAAAATGGTCTCTATGTCTGTGTTGTGTTGTGGTTGTTGTAATAAGATGTACGTGTGTATTGAGTGTGTAGTGGTGTATTGTTGTGTTAGTGGGTAGAGATGTGAGGGATGTGTTGGGTATACGTGGGGAGTGGGTGAGGTTGTGTGTTTTTGGTGCAGAATTTTGGTAGTGTGAGGGAGTGTGAGGTGGTAGTGTGAGGGAGTGTGGTGAGTGGGGGTAAGGGTAATGGGTAGGTTATTTTTTTTAATTTTGTTGTTGTTAATAAATAAAAATATAATAATAATAATAATATGAACTAAGAAAAATTAAATAGCTAGATCAAAAAATATATAAATTAAAATCACTAATTTATTATTAAAACTTTGAATAAATTAAAAAACAAAATGTAACTTAAAGTGTGATTCTATTTTTGTAGTTTTCATTTCTTTTAAAATAAAATTAATAAAATAAGATAAAAGTCAAAATATTTAATTTAGATTTTAAAAATATTTAAACTCTAAAAATGGTATAAAATTTTAGGTTCGGTCAAAAATTGTGTGTCTACAGTCGCGATAAATGGGGCTGAATCATCATTAGTATCAGAAATGAAGGAGAAACAAAGATCCTATTTTACTTGAGTTGAAGGCAAATGTGCATAAGTAAAAAAAATATGGTCTTTGCACAAGAGGATGGTGTGTTGAGGTATCAGGGTAAGTTGTATGTTCTAAATGTGGATGAACTCCCAGAGAGAATAATGGAAGAAGTCCATGGTTCCTGATATTCTATTCATCTAGGTGCCATCAAGATATACCATGACTTGAGATAAGTCTATTGGTGGAGTGGCATGAAGAGGTGCATTGCCGAGTTTGTTGCTAAGTGCCCAAATTGCCAACAAGTCAAGGCTGAGCATCAAAGGTCATGTGGTGTAGCTCAGAATATACCCATTCTAGAATGGAAGTAAGAGATTATTAATATGGACTTCATTACTGGCTTATCGCGATCCTGCAGACAACATTCAATTTGGGTGATTATGGACCAGATGACCAAGCCAGCCCATTTCTTGCCAGTAAAAACTACCTATACAGTAGAAGAGTATGCAAATGTGTACATTTGTGATATATTTCAACTTCATGGAGTACCCTTGTATACCATTTTAAATAAAGGTGATTAGTTCACCGCGTAATTTTGGAGGCCATTCCAGAAATATTGGGTTCGAAGGTGAACCTTAGTACCGTTTTTTACCCTCAGACAGTTGGTCAAGCAGAGTGCACAGTTCAGTACTGGGAGGATATGTTAAGAGCTTGTGTTTCGGATTTCAAAGGTAATTGGGATGACTACTTTCCTCTTATTGAGTTTGCATACAATAATAATTACCACACTAACATTGAGATGACTCTGTATGAGGCTCTATATGGGCGAAGGTGTAGATCTCCTATTGGCCGGTTTGAGGTTGGCAAAGTTGAGTTGATAGGACCAGATTTGGTTTATCAATCCATGGAGAAGGTGAAGACAATTTAGGAGAGGTTGAAAACAACGCAAAATCATCAAAATTCCTATAATGATAGAAGAAAAAATTTGGAGTTTGAGGTTGATGATTGGGTATATCTGAAAGTTTCACCCATGAAGGGTGTTATGAGGTTTGTAAGAAAGGGAAGCTTAGTCCCCGATACATTGGTCCATAGCGGATATCCAAGAGGGTTAGTAATGTAGCTTATGAGTTGGAGCTACCATCAGAGTTAGCAATAGTCCATCCAGTGTTTCATATTTATATGCTAAAGAAGTGCTTGGGTAATCCGGCACTTATTCTGCCTACTGAGAGTATTGGAGTAGAGGACAGTCTTTCATATGAGGAGATTCCAGTTCATATCCTTGATCATCAGGTTCGCAAGTTGAGAACCAAAAAGGTTGAATTCGTCAAAGTATTGTGGAGGAACCAGTTTGTTAATAGGCTACTTGGGAAGCCGATATAAAGAAGAGATACCCTCATCTCTTTTTCTCCGACTCAACTCTATTCCAAGGTACTAACTCTTTGTAAAGTACTTTTTCATTAAAATATGTTGAGTGTATGTTGTTTATTTATGCTCATGTTGGGATGATGGGTTTTCTTCTACACTTTTCATGCCATTGAGTTCCATTCAAGGACGAATGTTCCCAAGAGGGGGATATTGTAACACCTCAGACTTGGGAGAGTTAAAAGAGCCAAAGAGGGCTAACGGGTAGGTCCACAACCCTAAAACAGACCATGTACCCTTCATTGAATCCTAAACGGCTCGTGAAATGGACCATTGGTCGTTTAGAGGCAGTGGGTTGGCCGTTAAAGGTAACCTTGAAAAGGGCCACCTGGACGGCTCCCTATACGGACCGTATAAGGTTGGACGATCTGTTTAGGGCAAGTTACCCAATTGTCTAGGGTTGCTTGGATTTTTAATCACCTAGACGAAACCATAAACGACCAATGAAACTTTAAACGGTTCATTTAGGGGACCATCTAGGGTCACCCAATAACTTTTAAGGTAAGTTCAACTTCAAACGATCATATCTCTTATCATATAACGCATTAGAGGGGGGCACGACCTATCAAATTAGAGGTCTACCAGTCGTCTTTCCAAGCCACTAAGTTTGCTTCATTTTGAGTTAAGAGTAAATAGTTATGCCCGTTTTATTTAGTAAGACCCTGTCAGACAGTCGAGGTTTCATGAATGACTATATGGACGGCAAAGTGTTTCAGGGACTGTGGAGCCCTAACCGGTCCATGAAGCCTTTTTTTTTTAAAGGCAATTCATTAGTTTTTAAGTTGGGGTCATTTTGGTCTTTTCCTTATGTGTTTGATACTTAAGCTCATCGTTTTAGTTCTTATTTTAAGCCTAAACCACGATGGTTTCACCTAGTTAAGGGCTTAAAAAGTGTTAACCAATTCTTTTACGTTCATTAACACTTCAAGTCATTAGATCAAGGTTCCAAGAGGAGAAAAGTTAAGGTTTCAAGCATTCTTCGAGCTTCGTCAATTTCACCAAGAACTTTGTTCTTTCAGTTTTGTAAGGCTATCATATTATTGAGCTAGTTCGCCCTCACGCCTTACATTTACTTTCAAATCAGTAAAAGAGTAATTTAGGGTTCTCTCCTTATATTTGAGTATTCTTGAGATGAGTTGATATTGAGTTCTGAATTCTTGAGTTGATGATTATTGAATTCCTATTTCTAATTATTGAATTGTCGTATATTGTGTATTGCGATTATTGAGTTGATTGTTCATGTCTATTTTTCAGTATGAACCCTATTCCTGAGTATTTATTGAGTTCTTATTGAGAATCTTTTAAACAAAACATAATTATTTAAACTGGGTTTTGAGAAAGTAAAGAGGTGTTTGAGGAAAAGTTTAACCAAGATTTGAGCAAGAGTATATAGGAACTAAGTATTTCCCAAATGTTTCATTTTTACATGAAAATAAAGTGTATTATTTTGAGAAACGTAAAAGAGTTTTCAGAAAGATTGTACGTAGAGCAGTTACCTCTTAAAAAGGCCTTTTTGAGTAATTATCTTAATCCAGAGAAATGTATTTTTTTATATTGAGTAAAGAGAAGCATTGTTTTCTAAATGAGCAATGAGTTCAGAGATATTTTTGAGCAATTACCTTTTTTAACAGGATAGTTTGAGCAATTATCTCAAATCAGAGAATAGTATGTTATATACATTTGAGCAAGAGTATATATTATTAGGAGTAGTATTGAGCATCGATATGGGGATGATTTCAGACAACTCAAAATCCTCATAAACCATGTCTTGCCAACATGGGTATTGGATCATACTTTTTAGATGAATCTTTCTTGCTTAGTGGATCCACTTAGTTGAGAGGTTCTATACCCCGACATGGTATAGAACAGTTCTGGCAGTGTGGGTGAGACGTTGTATTATCATTTAACTCATAGTGATGGTTATCGGTTAGAGAATCTCCTAATAGAGTTAAAGTGTATTTTCATATAATACTTATTATGTTGAGTGCAGAGATGAGTTATTATTTTTTAAAGCTTAAATGATTTAACTCATTTATCTCCTTACATTTAGCTTGAGTATATTTTATATATTGTTGTCCTTTCTTTTAGTTGTTTCGCTTCAACTATATTACATACTCGTACATTCAATGTACTGACTTCATTTGACCTGCATCTTTTTGTGATGCAGACACAGGTGTTCAGGATCATCAACAAGCGTTCCGTTGAGATCACTCTACACTTTTCGAAGGACTTCACGTTTACTTTCAGTTTAGCTTTTTTTATGCTTCGTGGGTCTTGTCCCTACACCTATCTTAAACATTATAGGCTTCATATATAGGTAGAGTCGAGGAGTCCCTCAGTACTTTCTTTCCTTTAAAGATATTTTGCAAACTATTATAATTATTGCAATGAGTACTTTCAGACATTCGAGTTGAATTTTTCTTAGATCAAATTTTATTTTAAGTTTGTTATTGCTTGAGTGAGTTTTCCGCTAGGTAGTCAGGTCAAGGATTCGCTTGGGGATGACAAATGGTTCTCGAGTGCCAACCACGTCCAGGTTGTAGGCTCGAGGCGTGACAGAAGATCTACCCCAAAAAAATTAAAATAGAATTGAAGAGAAAAAAAATTAAATAGTAAATATATCAAATAAGAAATATGTTTAATGATGGAAATTCAAAAAATTAAATGATAAATTTTCACTTCCGAAAAATTAGCAATTTAGCATCAAAACTCAAAATATTAGATGAAAAAATTCGTTCAAACATAGGCATACATATCAATAGCCAAATGAAACTTAATTAAATATAATATCAAATACGATAATAAATTATAGTAAAAATACAGGAATTGTCTATTTAAAGCGAATTAAAATTACCTGATTTACCTCCTCTCTTACTAATTTTGTTAGATATTCTTTCTCTTCTTTTGTTTTCTTCTCTTACTTTCTTTTTCTCTTATTGTCTCCTTTTTTGTTTTGTATTATTTAGCATGATTTATTTTTATTTTTTTCTGGTTAGATTATCTTCTTCTTCTTTTATCAATTTCTATAATTGTATATGTTTTAACCTCTTTTTAAATATTATAAAATATTAACTAACTATTTCTAGATTATTAAAAAGAGAAAAATATACAAATTAAACTATAATAAAAATAAATAGGACATACTACACCCATTAGTTTGTTTATTTAAATCTACATTGATGAAAAATATATTTTTATTAAAAAAATCTCTCTTTTGCAAACAAAAACAAAACTTATATCTAAAACATGACTCTATTTTTTAATAATTACTTTTATTAAAATATACTTGTTAAAATTGATAATAAAATATCAAAATTAAGCATAAATTCTTTGATACCTTATTTGTATATGCTTATATCATCTGAATATCAAAGAGGACTAATAAATATTGTTTAAGGAATAAATTAACCCCTGTGATACTCTATCAGGATATGATATGTACCATCATATAAAACTAAAAAGTATTTTTAAGGAATGAAATGATCTCTATGATATCCTGACAACATATAATATATGCCATATATGTATCATAGATGACAGATCTTTTTTGAACGAATGAATCGGTCAATTATGATATCTTGCTACCATGGATATATCATGTGGATAAGTCATTCATGATACCCTATTAGTATATGGTATATACCATGTGGATATCATAGGTAATTGAATTGTGCTTTTCTTGAAAGAATGAGCTAGTTCTTTATGTTACTTTGTCAGTATATCATATATATCATATTAATATCATAAAGAACTGAGAAGTGTTGTATTTCGAAAAAATGAACATGTCCTTTATTAATAATCTATCAATATATGATATATACAATGGGTATCATAGAGAACTTGTGTCTTTTTTAAGGAGTAAATTGTCATTTCTTTATGATGCTTTATTAGTATAAATATATAGCATATTGTATCATAGATGACTGCATTTCTTAAAAGGAATGAATTAGTCTTTTATGATAAGTTGTCTGTATGTGATATATAATGTTTATGAGTAGTAGAGTATGGTTATAAAATGTGAGCATAATATAGGTTTGACTAGAGAATCATGATTAGGCCCGTGGACATGGCGTTTGACCGGATAAAATATAGAATTTAAGTAAAAGAGACTTAATTATGTGTTGATGTGTTATTGTATGAAATTCTTGATGGGTATTTTGTATTAATACGATCTATGTGTTGAAATGTAGGGTAAGGAAGTGAAGATAGATCACGTCAAAGAAACTACATAAACTCATAACATAGAAAATAAGATTTATTACCATTAACGAGGACGAACTTGTCGTAGTGATGACATGAGGGTATAATATTATTACTTAGTCATTGCTAGGCTATTGATCGTGATGAGGAAAAGGATTTCGTAGGTTAATTGGAGTTAGACTTGACTGGATACATGTGTATCCCTAAGTTGAATGCCTGTTGAAGACCATCTTGATGACGTGATTGTGATGCTTAAGATTGCATGAGTAAACGGTTGATGAAATCATTGAATTTCTTGTGTTGCATGTGTACTTATAATTGTGATATACTTAGTTATATGTGTGATAGTAGTTAGGGTACATATGACCTTATAGTTTGATGAGTGACTCGAAGTCAAGGTGAGCTTTCGGACAAGCAGTTACATATATGTGTGAGACTACTAATGGTGACATATTGACTTACAAATTTATGAAAGGCTTGAAGCGAGGTGAGCTTCCGAATGAGTGGTTACATATTTTCAAAAGGTCGGGTACGTACCACAACGACATGATATATAAATAAAGTTGGTCCCATGTAGGTCATAACTATTGAACATAAATAAAATTCTTAGCGTGTGTGTACAATCGAGAGAGTGTGATGCATTGATAATAAATATGTATAATGGTGCTGATGTATATCTATGTGCACATATTTTGAGATGATTGTTTTACTTGTTGAGCTATGTATAACTCTTGTGTTGCTTATGATTTTGTCATGGTTGATAGAGTGTGACATATGTGGTAATCTTGGGTGGGGTTATGTTATGATATTGTTTGGTGCATTATGATTTCTGTTGGTTGTCATGGGTAATTGGCATAATGCCCGGCACAATAGGAAAAAGGGTGACCGAGTGTGTAATGATGTTATTCGTATGTTATCGATTCATGAGATTAGTTGATGTGACTAATTACTCAATATACTTGTTCCGTAAATAGAAGCATCTTGTTGGTTAGATTATTAAGTAAATGAATGAGGATGATTGGGGTGGATGGTATACGATCTTCATGATTGTCAATGTGTTTTCTATGTTATGTTGCATGATTTTCTTGATCGGTGGATGTTGCTTACCGATATGTGTAGTGTACTGATATTACTTTCGCTACATTTTTTGTAGGATGTAGACGTATTGTAGATTAACTTGAAGTCTCTTATGTAAAGCGACGAGTAATCACCCCTAACTTTTATATTTCTCTTGATAAAATAATAATCCTGGAATAAAATAATTAAATAACAAAAATACCTCATCAAATCCCTTTTATACCTCACTTTTTTTTTATATATACAAAACCCTATATAAAGTCAGCCAGCCAGGGCCTAAACCCTTGCAAACTTGTTAAACCCTCTTGATCGAAATGGGGAAGGTGAAAGGAAAGCATCGTTTGGACAAGTACTATCATCTTGCCAGACAACAACGTTATCGTTCTAGGGCTGCATGGAAGCTTATCCAACTCAATTCCAAGTTCAGTTTTCTACGTTCATCACAATCAGTACTTGATCTTTGTGCAGCACCTGGTGGTTGGATGCAAGTTGCTGTTAGGCATGTACCCGTTGGTAGTCTTGTTATCGGTGTTGATTTGAATCCAATTAGGCCAATTCGCGGTGCTATCTCTGTTCAACAAGATATCACTACACCTAAATGTCGTTCAACTATTAAGAAACTTATGGCTGAGAATGGATGTAGAGCTTTTGATTTGATTCTTCATGATGGTTCCCCTAATGTTGGTGGTGCTTGGGCTAAAGAAGCTACTAGTCAGAATTCATTGGTAATTGATTCGGTTAAGCTTGCTACTAAATTGTTGGCTCCTAAAGGGACTTTTATTACAAAGGTAGTCGCTAAAAATTCAATCTTTTTCGATTATGTTAAGCTTGTTGAAGTTATTATGAATGTTGACAAAGCGGAAAAGACTCTGTGCTCGGGGATGAGTTCCTTTAATTAGTTAATGGATATCTGCTGTTCTATTATGTAATTGGTTACTGGTCTTGTTAAGTTTTCGTTGTTATTTATGCCTATATGGATCATGTAGAGTAATACCAGAAAGCACTAGTAGTATATGACTTATAATTTTGAATTCTGTGTTGTTGGAATTCTAACTATGTTTAACACAGCCATTTATCTAGAACAGTCAGAAAATTATGAAATTTCATTTCGACTGAGTTGCTGATTAAATTATTCTATTTCCTTAATATGGTTTACCTTGCCCGACAGCTGTGCTATTTTATTCTATTAGTCTTTGAGTGTTTCTGCTGTAGCTTTACCAAAGTGCATCCTTTAAAGTTGATCCTCATGAAGGAATGAGCGCACTACATATCTTACATCGCTACCAACTATCTAAACGCTACATCTTCATTTTCCTGTTCAATAACTATGTTCTTGTAGTAATCTTTTTACTTAATATATCCTTCTTTTCATTGTTTCATCAGTGTATTTTTTTGAATGGTTGAGTGCATCTCCGAAGCCAATGGTGTATTTGGCTGAATTCTGAGGGTTTTATCTTTGCTTTAACTATATTCCATGACCTACTGATTAATTATTGTGCCATACTTCCTGCCTCATATGTTGGCAAAACTCTTGGCATGCACATGTAGTTGTCCAAAATGAAGCCCTTGGCCTCTTTTAACAATGTTGAGTCTGGCTCTAGTATCAGATCTATTGGTATTATTTACAATTAAAAGCAACCTCAAATAACATTTTTAGGTTCATTCCTTTTTCTTCTGGGAGGCAATGATCAATATTTGTATTTGTTCAAGCGTAATTGTGATGACAATACTTTTTCTCATGCTCATACAAACAGAGTTGTACAATAGACTGATATGGTCTCCTCTTTTAGATTTTCAGATCTCAAGATTATAATGCAGTTCTTTACTGTCTAAGACAGGTAATTTTCCACATCTATACAAAGTTTTATTTTCAAGTATAAAGGATCAAATGATCCCTCACTTTTGAGTTTCATCTACAGCTTTTTGAAAAAGTTGAGGTGGACAAACCTCCAGCCAGTCGTTCAGCATCTGCTGAAATTTATATTATAGGTTTTAAATATAAAGCTCCTTCAAAGATCGATCCACGACTTCTTGATATAAAGCACCTCTTTCAAGGAGGAAAAGAACCCCCCAAGGTACTGGAAGAGTTTTTGAATTATGGTCCTCTCTCACACTCTCTCCTTAACCCCTCCCCCTTTTATCTCTTTTGCATGCTAGGTCCGTGCACTTTCCTTTTCCTTAACATATAGGCGCTCCTGTAATCTAATTGAGCTTCTTGTGTGTACTTAATCAGGTGATTGATGTACTCGGGGCGACGAAGCAGAAGAGACACCGTGATGGGTATATCCTATTTTGCTGTGTATTTATGCATTTGAATAATTGTTTCAAGTCCATGAGAAGGAACGTGACATCATTGACTATAATCAAATGATACAAACATGTTATTTGTGCATAGATTTTTGGGACACTGAACTTTGTTAACTGAACCAGTCTGCTTTTAACACTTCCCAGAATCTTCCCTTGTAGTCCAACTGATGCAGGGAAGCAGATGATGTGTTTGTCCTTTTTGGCTAGTACACAACTCACTAAATGTAGTATCTATGGGGATGCTTGGCCAGCTTCTCATACGAGCTTGAATTATGAGAAGAAGCTGAATCCGTCTTTGTTTGCTAAATAATGATAATAGGTGACCATTCATTTGAAGAGATGCAGTGACATTATATAAGGAGAAAGACAGTTTGCTAAAAATAAGTTGTTTTTTCCCTTTTCTTTTGGTTTCGTCTCATGGGTTGAGTTCTTGTGAGATTTTTGTTGAGGAAGTTCTAGCGAAGTGAAAAACAAACATCTGACAATGGGCCATGATGCTAGGTTGGGAGGTTACTAAGTAGTTTGAGCACTGAAAAGAGTGTAAAATTGTCAAATGATGAATGGGAGAAGAGAGAGTGTTTGGTGACAGAGAGAGAAAGGTGTGAGTGTGTGGGGCTCTGGCCTTTGGCCATTGAGTGCTTTTAGTTTCTGCATCCCCAGCATCGCAGCAGTTTGTTCTTTATTCTTCCTAAAACTTGGCCTGCTTCACTTCCTTCATGGTCTCGCAGGACGGTGGATTATGACTGATTTTGTTCCATCAAAATAAAGTGGATGTTTGTTTATCAGTCTGATGCTGAAGATTTCACTCTCCAAATCTCGTTCTTTGCATGTATTAATGAGAATTCTGGACTGAGTTGATAATGAAGCTCTCAGGTTGCTTAGTCTGTCTCACTAATAAATTCCAGCCTCAACTTCTACTAGTCCGTTTTAGAGCCTATAATTGTTGGGGCAACATGTGAAACCTCTTAGCTCCCGTTTAGCCATAGGTTTTGAAGATGAAACTTGAAAATTTAAGTTTTTGCAGTTGGAATTTTTGGAATTTGAAGTTTTGTGAGTGGAATTCCCAAAAACCCCAAAAATTGAAGTTTACAGATTTGAAGCTTCAAAATCCAATCAAATTTCATGGCAAAACAGCTATTTGAAGATAAATTTTCAAAATCTAATCCCAAAATCTATGGCCAAATGCTAGCCTAGTATACTGGGACTTGTCTTTTTATATTATCCATCAATAATAGATGATGTCATTCCAGTAGCTATTACCTTGAAATTTGAATTTCTTACTAATTGCCAGCTTTCAAATGATTGATGTTAACTTTGATTCAGTCTAATGGGTTTGTCATTCTTAGAGTTAAATCTGGGTGAAGATTTGAGTTAATTGATTTCCGTATTTCTATTTTAGAGGCATGAATTATCCCATCACATTTGCATCTATATGACATTTGTGTAAAATGAACCTTGCAGGTATGAAGATGGAGCCACAGTCCTAAGGAAGGTGTGCTCAGTTGCAGATTTTGTATGGTCCGATAACCCTGTTCAGATCCTTGGTTCATTTACTTCAATGAGCTTTGATGATCCTGCGTGTTTGGCCTTTAGAGATCACACTCTTACAACAGAGGAGGTATATTACATGTGGTCTATTGTAGGCTATAGCCTGTTGTTGCTAGATGCTGTAGTTGCTTGCTATCGTTAGCCTTACACTTCAAATTTTGTGTCAGGTTAAATCTCTATGTGATGATTTGCGTGTTATTGCAAAGCAAGAATTCAAGTATCTCTTAAAGTACGAAACAGAAACCTTTTTAGCACCTTTCCATTTTTGGATGCTCAAAGTTCTTGATTGAATTTAGTTACATTATTCTCTATTCTCATTCTTTTATGTTCCTCTTATGATTTTTTTAATGCAAACCTTGTTTTTTCTAGGTGGCGTATGCAGATAAGAAAGGCTTTATCACCTGAAAAAATAAAGACCCTAACAGTTGTTGAAAGTGAGAGCAAAGAAGGTGAAGATGAAGATGAAAGAGTTCTCAATGAAATAGAGGAGAAAACCAATATTTTGGAGAAAAAGCAGAAAAAAGAGAAGAAACTTCAAGCAAAAAGACGAGCCAAGGTTTATGCATATGCTCCACCAAGTCTCTTTCAATTTCTGTTTTGGTTCACTGTTGTTGTTTACACATAGTTAAGAATGTGTTCCATAAAACATCATGTGGGGAGTGATATTTTCTGTTGAGCTCAGAAGAATTAATGGACAAACAAGTATCCCAAATTGTGAAATTTTGTGCTTTTCCCTTATGAAAACAACTGTGCTTTCATGCATTTCAAGTTTTCAACGTTTGGAAATAACTTATGGTGGCTCCTCTCCGTCTTCTGAATACCCCCTTAAACATCTTCTCTTCAGGGTATCTTAGCTATAAACAGATTAGTCGAACTAGAGCCTGAGAAAAGTTGCAGTTCAGAACCAGGTGGAATATTAATTTGATTGCCTGTAGGTCAATGACTGAAACTCACACCTGGGCGTTCTGGGAAAAATTAAACTTGCTACTAAGTATTATTTGGTTGAAATCTTGACATTAGGGCTTCTTGATTTTTTTATAACTGAGAAATCCTTGAGTCCAGCGGCTCTTGGTTTGAAACTCAGTGGATGATGGTCTGTCCTGCTACACTTCTCCACTTAAACACCAGGCTTTTCTCTGCTGTCGGATTCAACCTGTGACAAGGTTGTCTGTATTACCTGCTTGTTTCTGGTGGGCTATTTTGAGAGAAAGAAACCTCAGGTGTCATGAGAATATTACTAACACTATTCAGAAGGTTAAAGAAAATAGCATTAACGTGTTGTATATTTGGTGTAAAGATGATGGTATACAAGAAGTAGAACAGTTTGTGGATTTCCTAGGATCTATGTAATTACGGAAATAGCTTGTAACTTTTTGGAAGTAGCCAGCATATCCTTAGTGCTGGAGAATACAACTCTACCATTAACAAAAAAAGAGAAAAGATTCCTATCTCTGACGAGCGCCTAATTCACACATCACTTGTTGTGCTCTTAACACTCGACCAAAGTCTTGGAGTGGTTTCTTGAATTGATATGTACCCTCTAACAACTTCTGTTACTTTCCTAAATTCATGAAGTAGTCACATGGGATCTATTTCACTGATTTATTTCCCTTTTATTCTTCTGATTGCAGGAGAAAGCACGCAAGGCACTTGGGATACAAGTAGAAGCGACAGAGGATGGTTATGGTGATCAGGATTTGTTCTCTCTATCTTCCATCAAGGTATTTTCACACTTTAGCTTCTTTGTTATATCATTTGCACTAGTGGACTGGATGCGGCTTTTACAGAGAAATTGTTTTTTCCCTTAATGTTAATCTGGTTGAAATCTCTGTTCTTCATCGTCCATATGGGGTCTTGTGTATTTGAGAAAATCTACATCTAGATATCACATGCATTTGAAAAAACATTTCAGGGTAAGAAAGATCTCGTAGCTGTTGATAACAGTGAATACGACAAAGAAACTACTGAGGTAAGCGATGAAAGTGATGAGGAAGCCCAGGAACATTCATCCAGTGATCTGGACTCTGAAGACGAACGCAGAAGGTATTATGGCCAGCTTTTTGCGGATCTGCTTCTATAATTGATTGTTGCCTGTAAACTTCTAAAGCTACAAGGTCTCTTTTTCCCTTCATTTTCAGACATGTTGATAATAATGAGGCATTATTTGATGAGGCTTATGAACGGTATTTGGGTAGAGTGGAAGGTAAATCAAAACAGAGAAAGCGATCCAAACAAGCACACTTGAAGGATGATCTGCAGGTAAGTGAGATTTAAGTTGCACTACAAAATTCTTATCTGTACATCCTCTCCTTAGTTCTTTTCGTGTTTCCTTCAACAAGTACTTTGTATATAAATTCAATAGAGGTCATTCTTTTAGTACTTGATTGATGATGCTCTGCTGGATTTAGTAGGAACTAACTTGTTTGAGCTTTATTCTAATTTGGCAAAGATTTAAATAAACACTCCGAATCTGGATTGTGTTTTCCAGGGAGTACTAGGCACAACTTCATATCCTTCCTATATACTTGATTTGTTATTATTTACATTTATTTCCTATAAATATTACAACAACTCATTAGCTGTAATAAAGTGGCATGCAGATTTCAAATAAATATTAGCTGAGATTGTAAATTTGGCAAGATTCAGTTTTTACCAAAACAGCAGGGAGAGACTAAGGATATGACGAGGAGGAAAACAAATGGTGGCTTACAGGTCTCAGCTTCTAACACAGATGATTTTGAGATTGTTCCTGCTCCTGCTACTGATTCTAGTGACTCATCATCTGATGAATCTGATGACAATATTGACACCAAGGCTGAAATATTGGCTACAGCAAAAATGACGCTGAAGAAAAGGCCTAGGGAAGAAATGATTGATGATGCTTACAACAGATATATGTTTCATGATGAGGGGTTGCCGAAGTGGTTCATTGATGATGAAAAGAGAAATTTCCAGCCAGTGAAACCCGTGACAAAAGAGGAGATTGCTGCAATGAGAGCTCAATTTAAAGCAATTGATGCTCGGCCTGCAAAGAAGGTTGCAGAAGCCAAAGCTCGTAAGAAATGGGCAGCACATAGAAAGCTAGAGAAGTTTAGGAAGAAAGCTAACTCAATATCAGACCAAACTGAAATCTCTGAAGGTTCAAAGAGAAAAATGATTGAACAACTATACAGGAAGGCGTCGTCAACAAAAAAACCAGAAAGGGAATATGTAGTGGCAAAGAAGGGAGTTCAAGTTAAGGTTGGCAAGGGAAAGGTCCTTGTCGATCCAAGAATGAAAAAAGATGCTAGAAAGCATGGAATGAAAAAGAAGACGCAACCAAAAAGGAAAAGGCTCAGGAAAGGCTTCAGCAGCAGCTTAAGCTCGTGATTTTTGTTGTTCACATTTTGAAATGAATTAGTCTTAAGATTTTCTGGTTTCTTATTGCCTTTTTCTTGTAATACCGTTTTCTATTTATATACATTTAATTGAAAGCATTTAAATCATGATAATCTTTTTTTTTTAGTAAAACTACACTTCAATCGGAGGTGGCTAAGCCATAGAAATCTTTCATAATAGGAATACTTCAATCAGAAGCAATCTAATTTTGTAACTCATGAGATACTTTATTTGAAAGCACCCTAGAATCATAGTCACTAGTCACTACAATTTCTTAATGTGTGCATAATTTCAAAACTTCAACTCATGATCATAAGATAGACGTATAATATGGGTTCATATGAAATACTTTGAAAACATGTAATTTGAATCAAATCATGCATAATAAGATTAAATATAATTGATTGGATCATAAATAATCAAAGCCATGAAGAATCATATAAAACCCTAGAAATTTGGGTTGAAATCATGGAAGGAAATAGAGAAATCTTTGGGGCTCAATGGATGAACGAGAATCCATTGATGAATTTCCCACATACTCAGGCCTTGGAATTAGAGGAAGAGACTTGAAAGTTTGAAGAACCCTAATCCACTTGAGAGAATCCTTGAAGACAATTTAGAGAGAAAATCTTGAGGGATTTTGAGTGAATGAAGGGGAAATAGGTAGGTTTTGAAGAGTAAAAGCAATCACAGGGTTTAGTTATAGGGTCAAAACGACATAGTTTAGGTGTAGAAAAGATAAGAAATGGCCCAAATAACCCTGACTTAAAAACTACTAGAGGTGACCTATGGTTTGTACAAGCTTTTATGGACCGTCCTGGTCATCCGTAGAACAAAGTACTAGAGGCTGAAATTCCAATCACTTTTCACGAGAACTTCCTAGGGTTTGCAGACCCTTCTACGAGCCATAGGTCTTAACCGTAGAACCCAAAAGTCGATCAAAATTTCACCAAGTTTGGACCCCCTTCCTGTGACCACTTCCTACGGGTTGTATATACTTCTACAGACTGTCATGGTGGTCTGTAGGAATTCTTCTAGGACTTGACATTTTCAACTTTTCTCACGCCTCTTCGACGACTGCCCTTCTACAGACCGCATGACCTTGTACAGTTCGTAGGTGGGCTCGTGCATAGCCAAAATTTAGAATTTTCTTTCCAACTCAACTTATCAAGATTTGAGGTCAAAGGCGAATCTAGGATTTTGAGAAGATGGGTGCACTGTTATAATAAGGTTGATCTATGATATAAATTTGATCGGTTTGACATTTAGGTTTTTACTACTGAAAACCGTTAAAATTTTAAAATTATAGGTCTAAAATTAATTCTTATATATATATATATATACACACACACACCATTTTCCACTTAGAGAGGTGTTATCTAATTTTAGAAAGAAAAATAAAATAAGAAAAACATAAAATTCAAATTTTTGACCTCGCGAAAAGAGGTGCACCCAGTCATAATCGCATTATGTAATACTTCAAGTGTGGGTTCACACATCTATATTTCAATATTTAAAAAAAAATATATAACACTACTAAAAATATGATCTCGGGAGGAGACCATGGGTTCACGTGAATCCAATGCCCCCCCTCCCCTTAGATACGCCTCTGTTTTAGGTGTTACATTTTTAGTAACAATCTCCTTGTCTCAAAACTAACTACCCCGTATGACTTAGTCTTAATTGAATCTAGCTAGTGGATCCACATAAACTTATGATTATGGTCCTTATCGTGGCAAGTAGAATACTCTATTTTTCAGTGTGAGAACAATACAATGAACTCCAGTTATAACTTACATGGTTTATGTCGGTTAATGGTATTTCCCACAACGGCTTATGACTTCCTCAAAGACTTATGATATGATAATGATTTAAAGAAGAATGCATGACCTTATACTATGTTTTATGAAATCATATGATCAAATTTAAGTTATGTTTACTTGGTCATTGCATTATTACGTTTTTCAGATTTATTATGCTATCTTGTTATAATCATGCATCTTTCTCCATATTCAGTACATTCTGAGGACTGACCACATACATCTCTTGTGCGTATATTATTTTATGGGCTAACCCATCGGTGGCCCCCTAAAGTTGGCATCAATTTTCATTTAGACATCTTAACTAGACTTTGTTCGTTTTAGACACCTCATGTAAGACCCTGATATGTCATTTTGACACTTTTTTTACATTCAGCAAAAATATGATGGTGGGTGTGTTCCACTCGCGGATGATGTGTAAAGTGTCAAATTAAATGAGGACACTTGTCATTTTGTTCAAAATAATTCTTAAATAATAAACTATCAATTATAAAAAAAAAAGATGGCCAATGGATCGATGACACGTGGCATGTTTTTCCAAATAATAACAAAAAAGGATTAAATCACCTTAAAAAATCTTTAAGAGAAGCATCTCCCACCCCACCCTCACCCCATCGTCTTCTCTCTTCTTCAACGTTGGAGAAACAAGCACAGTAGCACACATACCTTAATCTTCTACCATATACCCGAAATTTTCTCTATCTCTTTTACTTAAATATTGTTCAATCCTTCTATGGTATAACTTTAGTGAACTTGCGTAACTCAAATTTTTTCAAATAAATGCAGCTCCACAAATTTTATTGCTAAAAGAAAATTCTACAGATTTTATTGCTAAAAAAAAATCTAAGATCCAATGAACTTTTAAAATACAAATGTGTACGTGTTCATATCACATTGTTAAGTTTCTTTTAATGGGATTATCACATTTTTTTAGTGAGTTTTCATTCATCCCCAACTTTTCATTTTTTTTTCTTCAAATTTTAGTCTTTTTTTCTCAAATTAAATTGAGGAAGAAGGGCATCATCCTTGGGAAATCTTGGGGAAAGCTCTGACGTTTGGAATTAGATTCCTCGTTTGTGGCATCATCAAATATATTTCACCATGGAAGAAGTTCAAGTTTGAGAAAATGGTGGTTGAAAAAATGGGGAAGAAGAAGGAAATATAAAATAAAAATTGGCTAAAAAAGAGCCTGACGCGCGGTTAATGAGTGGGTCACACTCACTATGCCCTATCAGCAAAAAGTGTCAAAATGACATATCAGGATCTTACATGAGGTGTTTAAAATGAATAAAGTCTAGTTCAGGTGTCTAAGTGAAAATTGATGCCAAATTTAAGGGGCTACCGATGGGTTCAGCCTTATTTTATAATATAGATTCTGATGCATATTACTCAGACCGCGGTTAGTGTTGGATCCTATCAGCTAATCAAATTTGGTGAGTCCTCATAGTTCGGAGACATGGTCACACTTATGCTTTTATGTATTTTAGACTTATTCAGTTTTTAGATTGTTCAAGTGAACTAGGGTTTGTCCTAGTCTTTCTTATGTAGTAGAGGCTTGTTGTTCGACATAGTATTTCCGCATTATGGTCTTTGTACTCTGATTCAGTATTATGTTGAGATTACTATTTGAGACTTCGATTCCGCTTATCTCTTTATTTCAGTTATTTTGTTATCTTAGTGTCATACTGTGCCATATGGTTCGCTTAGGGTCTCTCGGAATTCTAAGTACCATGTCACGTCTAGGTGGTACTCTTGGATTGTGACAAATTCAAAGAAAAATGCAATTACAACTTAATGACACTTTTGGTATGATGGATAAACAAAAATAATCTTGACTTAAATTTTTAACACCTCTTAATTCCCTGTTTGGTTACAAAGTTTGGAATAACTTATTTCAAGATTAATAATTAGTATTGAGATAAGTTATCATTGCTTCTGAGTAGAATAATAATCCCGAAATAACATATCTTGCAATAAAATAGTTAAATAACAAAAATACCCCTCAAACCCTTTTTATACATTATTTTTCACATCCTTTACACTTATGAAAGATATTCTTATAAACAAAAAACTTATTTTTAGAAATTATGTAATGTATATTAACTTTAATACACGAAACTAATATCAACATAATTAACTTTAAGGGTGTTTTGGTATTTCCCATGTTTGGTTGGCTTCAATGTCTTGGAAAATGTTTCCAAATCAACTTGTTTTCCTCAAATTTAAGGAAAATGACTTTACTTAAAAAATTAATGAAAACATTTTTCAAAACTCTATTTCATCTTTCAATATTTTTTTCTTACTCTACCTCATACCCTGTACCCGACCCTCCCCATCCAAAACAATTAATATTTTTAAATTTTAAATATATTTTTACCCCTACCGCCTGTCACGCCCCGAGCCTACACCTTGGGCGAGACTGACACTCGAGAACCATTGCTGGCCCCAAGCGAACCCTTTGCCTGACTTACTTAACTTAACAGAAGACTCTATGCATATTTATAATGATCAAAAGCACTATAATCACTTGAATAATAAAATATTGAGAGTTCTTAAAAGTCAAACATTCAACTTGGAAAAAATGGCAACTCAAGTCTTACCATATGAAATGATAAAATCAATGAAAAGACTAAAGAACTAACATCTGACTGTCTGTGAAGCCTCTAAAACAACTGAGATGGATGTCGGGACAAACGACATCCTAATGAACTAACAAAGTAACTAAAAGCAATAAAAGGGACTCCGGAATGCAAGGAGGCTTACCAACTGACTCAGGAGTGCTCACTAGATCAACGATGCGCTGGATGCCAATCTTAGTTATCTGTGTTTGCATCATAATAAGATGCAGGCCAAATGGCATCCGTACATTGAATGTACGAGTGTGCGAGTTGGAATGCTAAACACAACATAGGCTTGAAAAGAATCGGAAAAACTTACCTGGTTCAACTCAACTCAACATAACTGAACTCATTTCAATATAAAGCAGTTTAAACAAGTGCAACATAAAAAAAAGTTGTTTAAAACATGATGTCAACTCTGTTTGTATGCAAAGATACATATAACTCTGAAATGTATGTAAAAATACAATAAATTGTGTGTATAAGAATACAATTACTTCTATGGGAGTTTCTCTAACCGACAACCATCACGTAAGAGCTATTGTGATGATACATCATTTTGCCTCGCGCTGCCAGGGCCGTCCTATACCTTGTCGAGGGTATAAAACCTGAACTACTAAGTGGATCCACTAGTCTATACTAAAAAGCACTAAATGAATCATCTAAAAAGCATGACCATTTTCTACCCATGAAGGCTACATGGTTTATGAGGGCTGTGAGTTGTCTGAACTCTCTCCCATATCGGTGCTCAATACAACTTCCAAAAAATATAATATTAGCTCTTATGTTTAAAAACATACTTCTTTCTGTGATTTGAGATTAGTGCTCAAAAACTTAGCTCAAAGGCTATCTTGGAAAGCAAAGTTTCCTCTCTTGCTTCATTTAGAAAGCGGTTACTCTTTTCTGAAAACTAGCTCGAAGGCTCTTTGGAAATCGAGGTTTCCATTCTTGTTTAAATGTGAAAAAACATTTTAAACCCTTTGGGAATACATAGTCCCCATATACCTTTGAAGAAATGAACTTCAAACTTTACTCTTTACTCTTTACTCAACTTGAACTTTAAGTCTTAAAACAAAGTTAAAACATTTGGAAAACTCTAAGAACTTCTCTTACTTTGATCTTAACTTTCCTTGAATTGGATTATGGATTCAAGGTTCATGATCTCATGTTTATGGATGATTTCATGATGTTTATATGTACCTTAAAGTGATGGAATCAACTAGAAAAGATAGGTACATTGCTAAGGAACAAGTACTAAAAGGTGGGGAAGAAATGGGAAGGACTGGTGTCCCTGGCGCTCTGAGAGGCGCGGGGCACCAAAGGGAAAAGATCAGAGACTGCCCTGGGGCGCGCTGGCTGGCACGTCACCCCAAGGGGTAAACTTCATAGACCCTTTTGGGGCGCGATGCCCCACCCTTTTCCCCAGACGTTTGACGACTTTTCTTGCTCGTTTTTCATCTCTAAACCCTTTAAACTTCAATGGTTCTTTCCCCAAACACTAAGAATCATATATACCCTCAATATGCATTAGATTCTACTCGAAAACACAACTAAAAACATGAATCAATCTCAAGAAAACTCCAACAACACAACCCACAAGAATTAAAACGAATATCATCAAGAACTCAAGGATTTACTTTCAAATCTAATAAAGTTCGCTGAAATTGAATCATGATTGGCGCATGGGTGAACTAACCCAACGCTATGTGATCTCACATACCTTGTAGGGATCACCCCCAACGAAATTCACAAGCTAAACTCAACGATCTTGACGAATTTTGCTTCTCTTCTCATTTCTCCTCTTCTTTTCTCTTTTCTCCAAGCTCTAGCGTATTTTGGTAAAAGAGTGAACTGATTTAATTCTGATTAGACCCTAACTTAATTACCAAAGTCGAAATAAAATAATTGGTCAAGGAAAAGACCAAACTACCCTTTCAAAATCTTGGACTTTCCTTATTCCAACAACCCAACTTCCAAAGGGCATAACTCACTCATACGAACTCAAAATCGTGCAAACTCAGCGGCATTGGAAAGATCATTCCAAGAGCTGTCCTACCATATTTGGAAGTACCTCTAACTCATCTTGATCTAGAAGTTATGTACGTTTGAAGTTGGCCAAAACTCAACTTATTCTAACTTAACAAAATTTCCAAATTTTCATTCTTTCCAAAAAATGACTATTTTCAATTATTAGCTTCTTCCTAGTTATTTCAATTTTCGAGATGTTACACCGCCAAACCAACCCCCCTCTCGGAAACAAAAAAATTTAAACTTTAATTTATTTTTTAAAAAATATTTCAAATTTTAAGATTTTTTTTACCTCACTCACCCCTACCATCCCTACCCCTCCCCCCACACATACAAAAAAAATTGTTTTGAAAAAATATTTCAACTTTTTAAAATTTCATTTTTTACTCCACCCACCTCATACCCTGACCTGCTCCCCCCATCCCTGTCAATTTTATTTTTAAAAAATTATTTTTGAAAAATATTTTCTGGGTTAGGTTTCGAATCGAATGTTTAGGTCAGATCTTAGGGTCGAATTTTGGAACGGTCATCGGGGGTCTTATCCTAGTTTAGGTGTTTGATCCTAGATCAATTATCAGAGTTGATTTTCGGATCGGAAATTATTTTCCTAAAGAGTGCCAAAAATAAATGATATTTTATAGAAAATATTTTTCATTCACCAATCAAATATTAAAAAATATTTTTTACTTACCAACCAAACATGAAAAAATAAATTAGAAATCCACTTATTTTCCAAGAAAACATTTTCCTTCCTACCAAACACAACCTAATTACAAGAAAGAAAGTACCCTAATACTCATACATACTCAATTACATGTTTTAGGCTTTTGGGTTGTTCACGCGAGCAACACGTGAGAGAAGCATACAAAATCATATATAAAGTCGGCCAGGGGCCAAAACCCTAGCAAACTTGTTAAACCCTCTTTGTTGAAATGGGGAAGGTGAAAGGAAAGCATCGTTTGGACAAGTACTATCATCTTGCCAAAGAACAAGGTTATCGTTCTAGGGCAGCATGGAAGCTTATCCAACTCGATTCCAAGTTCAGTTTTCTACGTTCATCACAATCAGTACTTGATCTTTGTGCAGCACCTGGTGGTTGGATGCAAGTGGCTGTTAAGCATGTACCCGTTGGTAGTCTTGTTATCGGTGTTGATTTGGATCCAATTAGGCCAATTCGTGGTGCTATTTCTGTTCAACAGGATATCACTACACCTAAATGTCGTTCAACTATTAAGAAACTTATGGCTGAGAATGGATGTAGAGCTTTTGATTTGGTTCTTCATGATGGTTCACCTAATGTTGGTGGTGCTTGGGCTAAAGAAGCTACTAGTCAGAATTCATTGGTTATTGATTCGGTTAAGCTTGCTACTGAATTGTTGGCTCCAAAAGGGACTTTTATTACAAAGGTACTCGCTAAAAATTCTATCTTTTTCGATTATGTTATGCTTGTTGGACAAAGTGGAAAAGACCCTTTTACGTCTTACTATGAGCTTGGTGTTTTTGTCATATCAGATTCTGGATCTGCGATGATGAGTTCCTTAATTAGTTAATGTAATTGGTTACTGGCCTTGTTATGTTTTCGTTGTTATTTATGCCTGCATGAATCATGTGGAGTAATGCCAGAAAGCTCTAGTAGTCTATGACTTCTAATTTTGAATTTAGATTAACATTATTCTGTGTTGTTGGGATTCTAACTATGTTTAACACAGCCATTTGCCTACAACAGTAAAAAAAATTTGAAATTTCATTTCAACGGAATTGCTGATTAAATTTTTCTATTTCCTTCATATGGCTTACCTTGCCGGACAGCTGTGCACTTTTATTCTAGTTTCTAGTGTTTGAGTTTTTCTGGTTCCCAAAGTGCATCCTTTAAAGTTGATCCTCATGAAGGAATGAGCACTACATATCTTACATCGCTGCCAACTATCTAGACACTACATTGTCATTTTCCTGTTCAATAACTATGTTCTTTTAGTAATCTTTTTCTTGATATATCATTCTTTTCATTGTTTCATCAGTGTATTTTTTTGAATGGTTGAGTGCATCTCTGAAGCCAATGGTGTATTTGGCTGAATTCTTAGGGTTTTATCTTTGCTTTAACTATATTCCATGACCAACCTATTATTTATTGTGCCATACTTCCTGCCTCATATGTTGGCAAAACTCTTGGTATGCACATGTAGTTGTCCAAAATGAAGCCCTTGGCCTCTTTTGACAATGTTGAATCTGGTTCTAGTATCAGATCTATTGGTATTTACACTTAAAAGCAACCTCAAGTAACATTTTTTAGGTTCATTCCTTTTTCTGCTGGGAGGCGATGATCAATATTTGTATTTGTGTATCCGAGCGTATTGTGATGAAAATACTTTTTCTCATGCTCATACAAACAGAGTTGTCTGGTAGACTGATATGGTCTCCTCTTTTAGATTTTCAGATCTCAAGATTATAATGCAGTTCTTTACTGTCTAAGACAGGTAAATTTCCACATCTATATCAATCTCAATTTTTTTTTTCCACATCTATACCCAGTTTTATTTTCAAGTATAAAAGGATCAAATGATCCCTCACTTTTGAGTTTCATCTACAGCTTTTTGAAAAAGTTGAGGTGGACAAACCTCTGGCTAGTCGTTCAGCATCTGCTGAAATTTATATTATAGGTTTTAAATATAAAGCTCCTTCAAAGATCGATCCACGACTTCTTGATGTAAGGCACCTCTTTCAAGGAGGAAAAGAACCCCCCAAGGTACTGAAAGAGTTTTTGAATTATGGTTCTTTCTCACACTCTCTCCTTAAACCCCTCCCCCTTTTATCTCTTTTG
Organism: Solanum acaule; assembly: GCA_036250505.1. Classification (NCBI taxonomy): domain Eukaryota; kingdom Viridiplantae; phylum Streptophyta; class Magnoliopsida; order Solanales; family Solanaceae; genus Solanum; species Solanum acaule. Next base: position 39,887 of record JAJOOR010001264.1, read on the forward strand.
CATGCTAGGTCCGTGCACTTTCCTTTTCCTTAACATATAGACGCTCCTATAATCTCATTGAGCTTCTTGTGTGTACTTAATCAGGTGATTGATGTACTCGGGGCGACGAAGCAGAAGAGACACCGTGATGGGTATATCCTATTGTGCTGTGTATTTATGCATTTGAATAATTGTTTCAAGTCCATGAGAAGGAACATGACATTCCATTGACTATAATCAAATCATAGAAACATGTTATTTGTGCATAGATTTTTGGGACACCGAACTTTGTTAACTGAACCAGTCTGCTTTTAACACTTCCCAGAATATGCCCTTGTAGTGGAACTGAGGCAGGGAAGCAGATGATGTGTTTGTCCTTTTTGACAAGTAAACAATTCACTAGATGTAGTATCTATGGAGATGCCTGACCTGCTTCTCATACGAGCTTGAATTACGAGAAGAAGCTGAATCTGTCTTTGTTGGCTAAATAATGATAATAGGTGACCATTCATTTGAAGAGATGCAGTGACATTATATACGGAGAAAGACAGTTTGCTAAAAATAAGTTGTTTTTTCCCTTTTCTTTTGGTTTCGTCACATGGGTTGAGTTCTTGTGAGATTTTTGTTGAGGAAGTTTTAGCAAAGTGAAAAACAAACATCTGACAATGGGCCATGATGCTAGGTTGAGAGGTTACTAAGTAGTTTGAGCACTGAAAAGAGTGTAACATTGTCAAATGATGAATGGGAGAAGAGAGAGTGTGTGGTGGTGACAGAGAGAAAGGTGCGAGTGTGTGGGGCTCTGGCCTTTGGCCATTGAGGGCTTTTACTTTCTGCGTCCCCAGCATTGCAGCAGTTTGTTCTTTATTCTTCCTAAAACTTGGCCTGCTTCACTTCCTTCATGGTCTCCCACGACAGTGGATTATGACTGATTTTGTTCCATCAAAATAAAGTGAATGTTTGTTTATTAGTCTGATGCTGAAGATTTCACTCTCCAAATCTCCTTCTTTGCATGTATTAATGAGAATCATGGACTGAGTTGGTAGTGAAGCTCTCAGGTTGCTAGGTTGCTTTGTCTGCTTCACTAATAAATTCATGCCTCAACTTCTACTAGTCCGTTTTAGAGTCTTTAATTGTTGGGGCAACATGTGAAACCTCTTAGCTCTTGTTTGGCCATAGAGTTTGAAGATGAAACTTGAAAATTTGAGTTTCTGAATTTGTAATTTTTGGAATTAGAAGTTTTGTGAGTGGAAGTCCTAAAAATCCAAAAAATTGAAGTTCACAGATTTGAAGCTTCAAAATCCAATCAAATTTCATGGCAAAACAGCTATTTGAAGATAATTTTTCAAAATCTAGTCCTAAAATCTATGGCCAGATGCTAGCTTAGTAGACTGGGCTCATCCTTTTTTTATCCATCATTAATAGATGATGTCATTCCAGTAGCTATTACCTTGACATTTGAATTTCTAACTAATTGCCAGCTTTCAAATGATTGATGTTAACTTTGATTCAGTCTAATGGGTTTGTCATTATTAGAGCTAATCTGGGAGAAGATTTGAGTTAATTGATTTCTTTCTTTCTATTTCCAGATGCATGAATTATCCCATCTCACTTGCATCTATATGACATTTGTATAAAATGAACCTTGCAGGTACGAAGATGGAGCCACAGTCCTAAGGAAGGTGTGCTTAGTTGCAGATTTTGTATGGTCTGATAACCCTGTTCAGGTCCTTGGTACATTTTCTTCAATGAGCTTTGATGATCCTGCCTGTTTGGCCATTAGAGACCACACTCTCACAACAGAGGAGGTATATTACATGTGGTCTATTATAGGCTATAGCCTGTTGTTGCTAGATGCTGTAGTTGCTTGCTATCGTTAGCCTTACACTTCAATTTTTGTGTCAGGTTAAATCTCTATGTGATGATTTGCGTGTTCTTGCAAAGCAAGACTTCAAGTATCTCTTAAAGTACGAAACAGAAACCTTTTTAGCACCTTTCCGTTTTGGGATGCTCAAAGTTCTTGATTGGATTTTAGTTACATTATTCTCTATTCTCATTCTTTTATGTCCCTCTTATGATTTTTTGATGCAAACTTTTTTTTTACTAGGTGGCGTATGCAGATAAGAAAAGCTTTATCTCCTGAAAAAATAAAGACCCCAACAGTTGTTGAATGTGAGAGCAAAGAAGGTGAAGATGAAGATGAAAGAGTTCTCAATGAAATAGAGGAGAAAACCAATATTTTGGAGAAAAAGCAGAAAAAAGAGAAGAAACTTCAAGCAAAAAGACGAGCCAAGGTTTATGCATATGCTCCATCAAGTCTCTTTCAATTTCTGTTTTGGTTTGCTGTTGTTGTTTACACATAGTTAAGACTGTTCCATACAACATCATGTGGGGAGTGATATTTTCTGTTGAGCTCAGAAGAATTAATGGACAAATAAGTATCCCAAATTGTGAATTTTGTGCTTTTCCCTTGAGAAAACAAGTGTGCTTTCATGCATTTCAAGTTTTCAACGTTTGGAAATAACTTATGGTGGCTCCTCTCCGTCTTCTGAATACCCCCAAACATTTTTTCTTTAGGGTATCTTAGCTATAAACCGAATTAGTCGAACTAGAGCCTGGATAAAGTTGCAGTTCAGAGCCAGGCTGATTATTTATTTGATTGCCTGTAGGTCAATGACTGAAACTCACACCAGGGCATTCTGGGAAAAATTAAACTTGCTACTAAGTATTATTTGGTAGAAGTCTTGACATTAGGGTTTCTTGATTTTTATTATAACTGAGAAATCCTCGAGTCCAGCGGTTCTTGGTTTGAAACACGGTGGATGATGGTCTGTCCCACTACACATCTCTACTTAAATACCAGGCTTTTTTGTCGGTCAGATTCAACCTGTGACGAGGTGGTCTATAGTACCTGCTTGTTTCTGGCTGGCTATTTTGAGAGAAAGAAACCTCAGGTGTCATGAGAATATTACTAACACTATTCAGAAGGTTAAAGAAAATTGCATTAACATGTTGTATTTTTGGTGTAAAGAAGATGGTATAGAAGTAGAACAGTTGGTAGATTTCCTAGGATCTATGTAATTATGGAAATAACTTGTTATCTTTTGGAAGTACCCAGAACACCATGCTGAAGAATACAAATCTACCTTTATAAAAAAAAAAGAGAAAAGATTCCAATCTTTGACGAGTGCCTAATTCACACATCACTTGTTGTGCTCTTAACACTAGACCAAAATCTGGTAGTGGTTTCTTGAATTGATATGTACCCTTCAACAACTTCTGTTACTTTCCTAAAATCATGAAGTAGTCACATGGGATCTATTTCACTGATTGTTTCCCCTTTATTTTTCTGATTGCAGGAGAAAGCACGCAAGGCACTTGGGATACAAGTAGATGCGACAGAGGATGGCTATGGTGATCAGGATTTGTTCTCTCTATCTTCCATCAAGGTATTTTCACACTTAGATTCCTTGTTATATCATTTGCTCTAGTGGACTGGATGCTACTTTTACAGAGAAATTGTTTTTCCTTAAAGTTAATCTGGTTGAAAGCTCTGTTCTTCATCGTCCAGATGAGGTCCTTGTGTATTTGAGAAAATCTACATCTAGATATCAACTAGATATTGTAGCTAAAAACTGAAATAGTTGCTATGTGATAGTATCTACTTGTCTATTTTTTTGTTAGGTTTGTTTTATTTATATATATATGCTTTAAGTTCGTGTTATGAAATTTGTGGTAGTTGAGTTGGATGATGCTTTAGAGGAGCATTTTGTGATGGGAAGAATTCGTTCTACTGAGTCTTGACAGCTAAACAACATTCTGAAAGCATTTGGGAATTGATCAACATGGGTTGTTCTCTGAAGGGGTCACTTTAACTTACATAACAAGCTGGTGAAAAGGGTCAACAGGTGATTTTGATTTTAAAAGGGTCTTCTGAATTCACTTGCTTTTAGTTGGAAATGGTAATTTGAGATTCTGAGAGAAGAAGTAATGTAACATAAAATTGAATGATGGTTTCCCAATTTTAGATTTTCTCTGAAATGACAGGAATGTGTAGGGGAGCTTTTTAGTTAGGAAGGTATGCAGATTTTCTGGAATTTAACTTTCAACATATCCATACAGGATCTAAAATTTGAGATGTAAACATTACTTCAAAGGTTATATAGCCACACAATCTAGGGGGATGACAAATTAGTTTAGGGAAGATCATCCTCAAAATGATCTTTGATGAAGTTATATCATAACCAGCCATTCAAAGGTGATTTGATGGCACCCTTTTGGAATCATTGTGGATGCTATAGAACGGTTGAAGGTTAGTTCTTTTTTGGGTGCATCTAGTGGGATGCTATTCTGAAAGAAGATAATTTGAGGAGATATGTATCATAATATTTATTGTTGCTTATGTAGAAGACACAAGGAGGAGTAGACCCACATTTTCCCAGTTTCTGCTAGTTTCATCAATAAATCTTACATTCTAAAGAAGTGATGAAAGTTGGTAGACATACATATTGGAGGCTAGGCAAAAGAGGTTATGGAAGATGCCTCCATTTGGTATTTTTGGTTAATATGGAGGGAAGAAATTTTGAAGGAATTGAGTGCTATTAGGGCGTATCCAGGATTTCGGCTAGATGGGTGCACGATTTTGAAAAAATGTATCTTAAATATAAATTTGATCGATTTGACTTTTAGGTTCTTAATATGAACTATTAAATTTTAAAAATTATAGGTCCAAAATATATACATTTGATAGTGCTAAGTTTTAATATTTATAGTGCTAAATTTTTCTACTAGTTTTAAATTTTAATATACATTTGATTTAATTATATAAAATATTTATAGTGCTAAATATTTTAGGAATTTTCAATGTAACACACTTGAAAATTTTGAAAGATTAAAGGAAAAAAACAAAAGCAAAATTAGTTGAAACGTCAAAAGTGTAACCGATAACCACTTGGAGAGTTGTTACTCAAAAAGACAAGATGGATATATGATTTAAGTTTCTATCCTCACTTAGGAGGGTGCACCCAATCATCATCATATTATTATATGATGCTTTGAACATGGTATTTAAATATTTTTTTAAAAATATAACACTACTATATATGATCTAGAGAGGGAAGCATGGGTTCACGTGAACCCACGACACCCGCTCTAGATACGCCTCTGAGTGCTATGCAAGTTGAGAGTTCGTAATTTTTTTCTTGTATTTATTGCATAATGTCCATCTTATGCTATAATTTTAGGCGACTCAATAAATGCATGCACATTTGTAACTATAACTCTGTGCCTTAGTGTGGCACAATGGGCACTTTTGACTTGTCCCCGAAAAGAGAAGAAGATAAATAATGAGAAGTAAAATGCATTCTTTTAAATTACAATGTTGTAAACAACCAAAAATTAGCCTTTGCTGGAACTAGTAAAGGGAATACATACAATATTTTTTTTGATCTTTTTATATTTTATCTAAGAATTGCAAAGGGCAAAAAGCAGCAAGGGTGATTTTGACTGTTTTCTTCTCATAGTTGTCAAGTTGCTTCAGAACTTGGCTCTAACTACAGGTTCTTCAGAGTTGTATCTCCATAATCACTTTGTCAAACATGCACTTGCTATAAGTTGCTAGATTTCTGATGGACAACCCTCCCTGATTTTTGGTTTAGTTACTTTACTCTATCAGATAATATTGGTGACTTTGACTAATTACAGTTGTCAAGTTGCTTTAGAATCTTTCTGCGGGTAGAAGTAAAATTGATATCTAGAACCATAACATTTTTTATAGGGTACGGCATTTCACGGATGTGAATGTTATGATTAAATTTATATGTTATAATATACCCTAAAGAATTATCCATGATGTAATTAGTTTAATTCAGTAAATAGAAAGGTGCAGTGGATGGTGTTGGGAGGTATGTGGTTTGTAGGAACAGCAGCAGGGGAGATGTGCTTTTGAGCTTTTGTGACGTGGTTGAGAATTTCAAGGATAGAGAGAGCAGGGAAAGTTAAATCCACCCTCTCCCAATTTATACTCCACACTCGTTTTAAAAAAATTATTGAACCAAAAATATAAGGAGTGTTCAGGAATGCACACCATTTCAATTTCCACATTTGTACAATAAGCAATATGGATGTCTGTAACTTGTGGACATTCAGAAGCCTATGGCATCCACCAAGTAAAAAGGTGGTGTATCTGGCTGACCATCCTACAGTTGGGAAAATCTCAGAGCATTCTGAGGAAGTGTGAGGGTGTATTGTGCGGAGACGAGATAAGCAGAAATGAAAATAGGGATGAAGTTGATACTTCCAGGACTACTGTTGGACAGTAATTTCTTGGAGTGACTTTGGACCATCCTTAACATGGCAGTGCTGAACAGCAAACAGAGAAGAGAGAGGAATGACACTTGAAGAGTATTGCTTTGGACCATGGCAGAAAAGGACTGTAAGACGCAGCAAATAGGACAAAGTGTGAACTCACTGTGAGATGGGGTTATCATATTATATAGTAAGAAATAAGAAACACATATCTTTTCTATAAGGTGGAAGCGTCAACCTTGAATAAAATGCAAGGTAAAAGTGATATCTTTATTGGCTTCTCAAAATGGGACCACTTTAAGCATTTCACTTAGCAAGACTTAAAGGTTATCTTTCCCTTTTCCCCATCTTTTTTGATCTATCTTTTAAACCCTATTGAGAATAATCCTTAAAATAGTAGTAATGCTTTCTAACTTTTTTTCCGAGACCAAACCAGTGTTATCAAAGGCGAAAAGCGCAAAAAAGCTCTAAGGTCCATGGGGGCTTTAAGTGCAAATAAAACGTGGGCTTTAATGAAAAAAGGCGCAAAGGAAGAAAAGAATACAAATATATATGTTTAGTTCAAGACTAATAATTATAAACATGAATGACGAATATATGACCAAAGAAATTGAAATTTTTTTATGGTTAAGTGAAATATCAATTATTTAGTTTCACTTCTTCATAAAAGGCTCATTGGCAAGGAAAAGCTTGCCTTAGAACCTTGATGACGACACTGAAGCGCACATAAAGCGAGGCAAAGCGCTCAACATGTTTTGAGCTAGGGCTTAAGCGCACTTAAAGCGCGCCTTGATTACACTGGACCAAACACATGCTATTTTTTCTAATCCTTTCCATTGTTAGATGCGTGATATGCAGATTTGTTTCACTACTAATCTTGATAATCTTTCTTTTCACCCAATTTAATTCATTTTTACTGCTATGTGAAGAGTGCTACAACATTTGTTAATTATATTCTTCACATGCATTTGAAAAAACATTTCAGGGTAAGAAAGATCTTGTAGCTGTTGATAACAGTGAATACGACAAAGAAACTACTGAGGTAAGCGATGAAAGTGACGAGGAAGCCCAGGAGCATTCATCCAGTGATCTGGACTCTGAAGACGAACGCAGAAGGTATTATGGCCAGCTTTTTGCGGATCTGCTTCTAAAATTGATTGTTGCCTGTAAACTTCTAAAGCTATGTTTTTCCCTTCATTTTCAGACATGATGATAATATAGAGGCATTATTTGATGAGGCTTATGAACGGTATTTGGGTAGAGTGGAAGGTAAATCAAAACAGAGAAAGCGATCCAAACAAGCACACTTGAAGGATGATCTGCAGGTAAGTGAGGTTTAAGTTGCACTACAAAATTCTTATTTGTACATCCTCCACTTATGTTTTTCCGGTTTCCTTTGGCTATGGGACTGAGTTTCTTGTTTTCTTCAACAAGTACTTTGTATATAAATTCAATAGGGGTCATTCTTTTAGTACTTGTTTGATGATGCTCTGCTGGATTTAGTGGGAGCTAACTTGTTTGAGCTTTGTTCTAGTTTGGCAAAAATTTAATTCCTGTTCTTCTGGATCAAAATTGATCTGTAAGAGACTCCAAATCTGGATTGTGTTTGCCCCAGGGAGTACTAGGCACAGCTTCATCTCCTTCCTATATACTTGATTTGTTATTATTTACATTTATTTCCTGTATTACAACAACTTATGAGTTGTAATACAGTGGCGTGTAGATTTCAAATATATTAACTGAGTTGTAGATTTGGTAAGATTCAGTTTTTACCAAAGTAAAAGTCAACTTCAAATTGATTTTAACTAAATCCTGTCTGTCCTTTAACTAGGATTACATAGAAGGGTTGAATCAAATTTTGATCATTATCTTAAACTTTCCAAGTGCCTATCATAAATCATCTAAAAAATGTGTACAAAGTGGTTTTTTTTTCCACATGGCTTCTTCAAGTTACTCAGAAGTTTATCTTTCTTTTGTCTTTCTTTGCATTAATGGTAGTGCTGCTCTTTTCTTTTCCAGGATGGCAATGATGATATCACGATGATTGATTCTGCCCAAGACTCTGAGAGTGACATGGAAGATAATGAAGTCAACCCTCTTGTTGTGCCCCTTGAGGATGCACCACCTCAGGAGGAGATTGTGAAAAAGTGGTTTACTCAAGATGTTTTTGCTGAAGCAGAAGAGCAAGATGTCTTGGACAAGTATGACAGTGAAGATGAAATGCAAATAGATGGAGGGGCCAAGAAGATCCAAAAATTTAAGGAATTGACAAATGATAAACAGCAGGGAGAGACTAAGGATCTGATGAGGAAAAAAACAAATTTACAGGTCTCAGCTTCTAGGACAGATGATGATTTTGAGATTGTTCCTGCTCCTGCTACTGATTCTAGTGACTCATCATCTGATGAATCTGATGACGACATTGACACCAAGGCTGAAATATTGGCTACAGCAAAAATGATGCTGAAGAAAAGGCCTAGGGATGAAATGATTGATGATGCTTACAACAGATATATGTTTCACGATGAGGGGTTGCCAAAGTGGTTCATTGATGAGGAAAAGAGAAATTTCCAGCCAGTGAAACCCGTGACAAAAGAGGAGATTGCTGCAATGAGAGCTCAATTTAAAGCAATTGATGCTCGGCCTGCAAAGAAAGTTGCAGAAGCCAAAGCTCGTAAGAAACGGGCCGCACATAGAAAGCTAGAGAAGTTTAGGAAGAAAGCTAACACAATATCAGACCAAACTGAAATCTCTGAAGGTTCAAAGAGAAAAATGATTGAACAGCTATACAGGAAGGCATCGTCAACAAAAAAACCAGAAAGGGAATATGTAGTGGCAAAGAAAGGAGTTCAAGTTAAGGTTGGCAAGGGAAAGGTCCTTGTTGATCCAAGAATGAAAAAAGATGCAAGAAAGCATGGAATGAAAAAGAAGAAGCAGCAGGACAAGGGGAAGAAGGGCAACCAAAAAGGAAAAGGCTCAGGAAAGGCTTCAGCAGCTGGCAACAAGGGAGGCCGGGGAAAATGAAATGAATT
>JAJOOR010001265.1:0-15718 GCA_036250505.1 Solanum acaule
GTATCAATAATTAATTAGACAAGTAATCTAATTGTAACAAATGAAGAAACATAATAAACTGTCAAATGAATTAAACTTGAATAAAAAATGTATTACACGCATATTAAAGTTGAATTAGAAGCGAATTAAACATGAATGCAAAATGTAGCAAACAAAAGAGCATTATGTGATTTGTAAACTGAATAAAACTTGTATCAATAATGAATTAAAGAAGTAATTCAATCATAACAAATCAACCAATAAACTGCAAAATGAATTAACTTGTATTAAAAGTGCATACACAAATATTAAAGTTGAATTAAGCATGGATAAAAAATGTAACTAATGAAACACCAGACAATGATCTATAAAGTGAATTAAACTTATATCACTAATGAATTAAACAAGTAATCTATCAGTAACAAATAATAAACTACAAAATGAATTAAATTTGCATTAAAAATGAATTATACAATATTAAAGTTGAATTAGAAGAGAAAATTAACAATAAATGAAAAATGTAACTAACGAAAGACAAGACAATAATCTATAGACTGAATTAAACTTGTATTATTTATGAATAAAACATGTATTATATGTGTGTTATAAATTATTTTTGTTTGTATCACTAAGAACATGAGTGATGTTTGCAATATGTATTACAAATGTATTGTGCATATGTTATAAATGTATTACAAGTGTGTTATTTAAATTATTTTGGTTGGTTGATATCACTAAAAAGGAGTGAAGTTTGTAATATGTATTACAAATGTATTGTTCGTGATTTTAATACAATTTTAATACAATTATGAAATATATCTTATACAACTTTAATACAATCGCAATACCGTTCCATAAACTTCACCTTTTTCGAGTTTTAATCTAATATTTCTCCTAAAATCAATTATAAACTTAACCAAATCCTCTTAAAATTGGGATATAAACTCCAAACGGCATTTTCAACTATTTGTAGGAACAACCTATCCAAACTAAGGTCTCAAGTTCAAAACCCCTTGCCAGCGAAAGCAAGGGGTTTGCCTTCTGGGTCGAGCTCATCAAACCAGGTTTGCCTAGTGCGAGTTACCTCTCCTATGTGGTTTGCAAGCTATTGCATAGGAACAGGAGTTTTACCCAAAGGGTAGCGGCTGGGGGTTTCCCTTGTCATCAAAAAAAAAAAAAACTAAAACACAAATTCATAAAATTCAAAATTTGAATCTTTATAATGACCATCAATGGTGAACTCTTGTTTTTATAATTTTAAAGATTTGAAATTTCTATTTGAGAACATGATATTGTACAATTTTTTGATTTTTCTATTCCTCTTCTCGTCGTGTTTTTGGATAAAAATAGTGAAATATGGGCAAAAACTGATTTAAAAACAATTATTTGAATGAAAATTTCAAAAAAAAAAAAGAATTAAAAAAAAAAGGAAGAGAAAGAATGACACAGAATGAGACGACAAGAAGAAGAAAAATAAAAAAAGAAGAGGAGGAAGAGAAAAAGGGTAGAGAAAGAGGCGAAGGAAGATAAACAGTACAATTTTTTAATTCTAAAAAAATGTTATATTTAGTTAGAAAAATTATATTGCCATAGATGGTAAATATTTTTGTAATATTGCATATTTATGTGATTTACCCTACCATTTACGATAGTTTGAAGATATATTTATTTTTTTTCCCTTCATTTTATAAGGGGTCAGTAGAAGGATGTGTTGTTTCCCTTGAGCAAATTTGTTTTCCATTTTGGGCTTTTTCTTGTTTTCTGTGACGGTACAACTTATACCACAGATAAGAGATTAAGGACTCGTTTGGTAGGTGGTATTAAATAGAATAGTTCTTGGATTAAAATTTAATCCATCTAATACATTGTTTGGTTACATTATTTTATTTAATCCATGAATTGCTTATACATTATATATGGTCTTATTTTATCCCTAGTAAATGGAGGGATAACTAATCCAAGGTTTGTTAAACCTTGGATAAGACCCCTAAATGACAAAATTATCCCTTTATTCATTTTCCTAAATTTCTTTTGTAATTTAATTTTCTTTTTATTTATATTGAAATAATTATAAATGTTCTTTTTAATTCTCCAAATTCGTTTAGTGTAATTTAATGATTTCATTACTATTTTTTTATTCAATGTAGTTCGTCGATTAACCACTTGGACTATTTTTTTTAATAAGCTTTAGCTATTGAACAATATAAGTAGTCTTAAATCAATGTTAAGTTTAAGATATACTTGACCAACAAAAAAAGTGGTACATCATACCTCAAATTTTATTTGTATATATATATATATATATGTATGTATGTATGTATTTAACTTAACTAGTTAAATGAAATAGAAAATTCTAAAAAAATATATATTGTCCCACAACAACTTTGATTAATTATTATCCGGGTAAGGGACTTTGGTATAAAATTGTATAAGTATATTTTTAGATCTTCATTTTTGATAAGTTTAAACTCTTTTGTCAACATCCGGTTGCCATATACAATAATTATACATGTTAAAATTTGTAAAAATAAATAAATAAAGATTTAGCTTTTTTTTTACTATGAATTTTATTCAACTGTTGCGTAGTATTAAATTCTTGTTATTAATTATGCACAAAAATGAAAAAAAATTGTTTCAATTTATATAACACTCTTTTTCTTTGTTGTTATTTTCTAAATTTTTTTTACTGTAGTGTTATGGTCCGGTTATCTACCTTGACTCAATTACATGAAATAAACAATCTCATAATAACACAAGGGTATAATAGGAAAGAATTTTTTTTGTAGAGTTTTAAATCAAATACAAGATTAAGTGGGAAACAATGAACCAAACACTTGACAAAAAATAATCCCTACACTACTAATCCCTGCATTACTAATCCCTGCATTACTAATCCCTGCGTTACTAATTCCTGCATTACTAATCCCTGCATTATCAATGTTTGTACCAAACAACCCCTAAGAGGTATGGATATTTATTGGAAAGGATGATTGGTGTGGAGCCACACAAATGGTCCACATCCCTTATTTTTCTTTCTCCATCTACCATCTCAGCCGCCCTAAAATGAAGCATCTTACTCCCTTTTCTTCTTTACATTTATTGCTCTTCTTTTTTAAAAACCGTCTGTATTTTTTTATGAGCTCAATGACCCGATTTAATTTTTTAAGGAAAATTATCATATATCATATATTACTATAAATGAGAAATATTATTGTAAGTGAAAAAAAAAAGTTAAAAGTTAAATTACGATTTTACTTCTACTATAAATTAAAATGTTATAAAAATATTTAACTATTTAATTTAAATATTAAATTGTATCGTTTTAATAAAAATGTTAATGACTTTTGCACTTCCTTAGATTAAACTCATTTAAATCGATACATGAATCAAATTCACATTAATAATCAGTTTCTCTTTTTCTGTAAAAATCAAGAGTATTTGAAGAGTTTTTCCATTAAATAAATTTGATATGGACTAAAATCATTAAACTAATTTAATGCAAATTAATTTTATTCAAAGGTCATCCTAGCTACTCCTATAAAATGCCTAGCATGGTCTTCATGTAAATGATAAGAGGAGGATGAGAGATTATCATGCAAAAAACTAATCTTGCTCATCATTTTGTATGTGCAGTAATTTCCTTTTGTTTTTATCCGCTCCTTGTCCAATCTAAGTATTTTATATGTGTTTTTATTTTTATTTTTTATACTTTAATATACTTTCTTATGATTTTGTTTTTCTTTTGAAATATCTTGTGTCCTACATGAAGAAATCAGTGATATACAATTCATGTTCTACCAATTATTGATGAAAGATTAATTAGTTAATTTGATATGTTTATTTGGCTCTCGATATGACTTTTTTTTTAAAATAAAAGAATCCATATCCTAAAATAAACTGGGCCACCGAATTGGAGATAAATGATGGATCATAGTATGTGATTTTGAGGTTGTCTTTTTATTTAACTTTTCGTTTATATGTATAATCTATTGACCTTATTAGTCTATTATTCATGTGTTGAAACATTCATTCCTCAAATTGACCATATATAATTATATATTATATACCTAGAATAAGTCATTTTGAAAAGTTTGTGTTGCTCAATTTATATTAACTATTCAAACGTCTATCTACTATGATGAGAAGCTATTTATTGTTGATGTAAAATTTTAACTATGGCTGGAAAATTGTCAAACTCCAATCTCCAGATTATTTGTTGGATCCATAAGTAGTTAAGTAGTAATTGTCCTAATTAGAATGTCTACTTTTGACTTAGAAATATTATTTATGAGAATGCGATGCATTCTTTTGCCTGATTATTGAATGTTAATTATTACTCATACCTATAATTTTTTAATATCAAATGGTTTAATCTTTTGTATATATTATAATTACTTATTAAAAGTGAAAACTCAAAAAATTATCATTTTGCCCTTACACTAAATCAAATACCTAATTAATAAAATATTATATATCATTAACGTACACATTAGAGATTCAATAAATGTAAGATTAAAAAAAAAACTAGATCTGCATTTGAATAGTAATTGTCCATTACTATTCAAAATTAAAAGTTGAATATGAAGAGTCATTCTCCACTATTATGTAACTGAGCGTAGCAACAATACTCACTCAAACGAAGCTTATTTGCAGGAATTTGATTTTCAAATTTTGAAGCTTTGTGATTCAACAATGGTTGCCTACGGCTTCAACAAAATGTCAATAGTACTTCATAGTAACTCCAATAAAGGAGATAAATGAATGACTTAATATGTAAGGGGTCATTTAGTAGATTGTATTATAAAAAATAATGTAGGTATTAATTATGTGTAGTAATAATACCTTGTTTATTATAGTACTTTTATTATGCTATGCATAACTAATGCTTTCCGATGTTATACTTTTTTTATGCTATGCATAACTAATGCTTTTTGATGTTATACTTTTTTTATGCTATGTATAACTAATGTTTTTTTTTTGGTTATATACTCTATACTAATACTATGAATTTCTAGGTATTAGTAACGCAAGGAATTTAATGCATGCATTAACATGTTTAAATACCCAACTATCCCAAAAAGGCCTAAGCCATCGGTGACCCCTTAAAGTTGGCATGACGTTTCACTTAGGCACCTCAAGTGGTCAATGTTCATTTTAGACACCTCATGTAGGGTCTTGCTATGTCATTTTGACACTTTTTGCTTACATGTCTTAGTGAGTGTAATACAATCGTTGAATGCGCGTGAAAGACCTTTTTAGTCATTTTTTTAAAATTTTTTTCTTCTTCTTTCCCATTATCAGCCACCATTTCTGCAAACTTAAATATCCAACTTGTTGAATAAAAATAATTATAGTAAAATGATGGAAAATGATGGAAACTATTTTAGAAATTTAGGAATAGACCCATTTCAAAATTTAAATATTAAATTATTAATGAAATTCTTTCATAAAAGAATTTAATATTTACTGAGAAGCAAGTTTAATTTTTGGTGAATTCTAAACTTGTTAATTAGAATAAAAAAAACAAAAAATATTTGAAGAAGACACTAATAAAAAAGGAACAGCGTGTAGATAGGTGTGTTCCCAGATGTTTTAGCAAAAAAAAGAAAAAGGTATTTGGAGAAGACAATGGGTGGGGGTAGGGAAACGGGGTATGTGCAGGTGTTTCAGTAAAAGGGTATTGGATTTGGAGAAGACAATGGGGGTGGGGTGGGGTGGGGTGGGGGGCCATGTGGGGGGATTTTATATCTAAACAAATATTATGAATGATGGAAGTGAGAGTAGGGGTGTGGAATGGTGGGGATGGAGGCTACCAAGGTAGAGTTGAAGTTGAGGTGTGCTGGAGGGTGGAGACACAATAAATGTAAAATGCTAATTGTGAAACTTATGTTGTCTACTGCACTAGGGAAGTCATTTTTCCTCATTTTTAAGAAATTTGTTTTCCTAGAAAACATTTTCAGAAAACTTTGACAGACCAAACATAAGAAATAAAAAAATATTTTCCTCCGTACCAAACAATCCCTCAATGTTTCCTCAGCACTCAGCAGATTCAAAAAAGACATTTCTAAAGCTGTGGAAATGACCGACTGTTTTTGACAATGGGCGGAGGAGAGTATTAAGCAGTGGCAAAGCCAACAGGTAGCAAATTCCTTACAACAATGATTAGATGTGCTTAGGGAGTAGCTTTTGCCTAAAAACTGAAGGAACTGATTGAGCTGCACACTTTTAAACCACATATACAATGATTGGTAATGGTTTTATATACACACCTTATTTGCCAGAAATTATTTGGATCTGAAGAGGTAGCACGAGCTACATCATCATCCTATGTACAAGACTATGGACAAGGAAGAGGCCAGGGCCACCACACATGACACATACTAATCAGCCACTATTTTAAAACTGCTAACCTTTTGTACAGAATTGAAAAATCTAATCATATCGTCATAAACATCTGTTTTTGCCCTTGTACTCAGGAGGAAGTCAATATGACCATATTCCTCAATATAAAGCAGATCTGGCTTGGATTTCAACCCCTTTAGTGTATGTTGGACGTCGATGGCATCTGCTAACGCATCATTGCCCCCATAACCCATCCACAATGGCAATGATGTGGGAATCTGGCTGATATCAAATACCGGGGGGCTTTGGTTGGTTATAGCGCATGAGGTTCTTCCACATTCCATAATCATACATAGCAAAACTCCCTTTACGGATCACTGCAAAATTTTGGATCAGGAAAATAAGGACGAGAATGACGATATGAGCAGTTGCCCTACACATGAACACACTCAAAGTAGCACAGATCATAACAACATCGACATATTTGGCGAAATTAAGGATGTAAAACAGAGCCCAAGAGGAGGAGAGTCCTCATTTAAACCTTGTTCGGGAGATATTGACAAAATAAAAACTGAAAATAGCTGATTCAAGAAATTGAGATGAACAGGGAATAGGAGACAAAA
This sequence comes from Solanum acaule, assembly GCA_036250505.1. Classification (NCBI taxonomy): domain Eukaryota; kingdom Viridiplantae; phylum Streptophyta; class Magnoliopsida; order Solanales; family Solanaceae; genus Solanum; species Solanum acaule. The sequence continues at coordinate 6,945 of JAJOOR010001265.1, forward strand.
CCCAAAGTACTGGTTTAGTGGTCAAGGTTCTAGATTTAAACTGGATCTGACATCCAGTCCTTGTCACCCCAACCCCACGGGCCAAACTTACTATTTCCCATCCCACTGGAAAAAAATAATAAGAAGAATAGCATATTATATTTTGCATAATCTGAAAGTATGTACATACTCTGAAAGAGATGATGCAAGTTCTTCGAGGATGATGGGTGAGGTTCGTATTCAAGATAGAAATCAATCCGTGAATCATTGAAGCAACAATTCTTGCCTGCATGAATATTGATCATCGAGAAAGTACGGAAAGACATAGTACAGTTCATACTTTTGAGATAGTTTAGTGCTTCATTTAGAAGAAAGGAAAAAAATATAAAGCAGCCCATACTACCATCAATAGAGAAAAAATATCAATGGTGAATAAAATAATGAAACTAAATTAATGTGAACTGAATATTACAAAGCAAGAAAAAAAATTCCAATTTGGGATGAAATATTTTGATAATGAATTCCATGACCAAGCCCAGTACACCGTATAAATAAACAACCTGCTATATAAGGATAAACCAATATGCTATGCATGAAGTTGAACATAACTATCAAGTACTTCAAGCAAACTTGCTCAGGTTATTTGTTTTTCAACCACTGTAAAAAACTATAGTTAGGCAGAAAGCTTAAAAATGCTTAAGAACAATCTTCCAATCCTTATGTATTTAAGAAACAGTATTACATTACTTCCAACATTTCCTTTTGCCATTGATTTCCGGATACTATCCTCAATAAAGTTGCCTAATTATGTTACATCAACTGAATTGTTGCCTAATATAGCTAAATATTACTTTCTCCGTCCTAATATATATGCGTTAGTTTGACTTGACACGGAGTTTGAGAAAGAAAGACTTTTGAAATTTGTGGTCTAAAATAAGTTATTGATATTTGTGTGACTAGAATCATTTCATTAAGGGTAAAATGAGCATTTTAAAGTTATATTGTTACTTAATATAGAAATGTGTCATTCTTTTTGGGACAGACTAAAAAGGAAAAGGAAAGTAAGTCATATAAAATGGGGCAGAGGGAGTATATAGTTGCTAAATTAGGAGTACGGATATCCAACGTACTCAATCAAATCTTGAAGTATTGCTGTTCCAAGGCTAGTCATATAATGAAAAATTGAATCCTCTAGTGTGAGTGGCAGTTGAAACTTTAAGCAGCAAACTAAGTTCACATAGAGGACACATTCGAAATTACTTGGAGGCTGACTTTTAAGATGTTACTAGAATCTATATTCTCTTAAACTGGCCAATTCTTGCTTAAGATAGCTGAACCATTCAGACCAGCAATTGACCAATCTAAGCTTATGATGGGAAGTTAGAATCAGAAAAATAATCATTTTACCAAATTGCAGAGATAATAGAGCAAACAAATGTCTCAGTAAGATGCTAGTGACAAAAGAATGGTAGAACCAACCAATTTTTTTTTTTTTGACATCAACCAGCTAAACCTATACCTTGATATCCAACTTAAGAAGTACAATAGAGAACTTGTACAGAACAAGTAGGAAATGTATAATAAAGAAGTGGAGAATGTATAATAAAGAAGAACCTGTAATAGCACTAAGCCAGATGTCACAGTGAATATGCCCATCGCACATCATATCCATGATTTGAGTCCCCATATTACTGCAAAAATTATAATGTGTCAAAAGTTTAAAGGAAGGCACTAGAAGATCATAAGACCACTGGATAAAGAAGTGAAAGATTCTGCAGAACCTTTTGAAATTAAGTTGATGGATCCCCAATGCAAGAATTACCTAATGCATACCATAAAATTTGTCAGAGTATTTCTGAAGTCGTATATATAGTGAGACTAACATGGCGAGCCACTATTTCTTCACCTCATCAAGACGTATTTTGACTAATCCAAGCACAAAATCTGAGGTGATATGATCCAAATATGATATAGGGCAAAGGAGTGCTGCAGCTTTGACCATATCCACAATATCTGGCTTAGTAAAAGCAGCAAGAGACATGATTGATCCCTGAATATAAAATGAGGAAAAGAAACATAAGATGCTATGTCAATGATAGAAAACCTTACAGTTACATAAGACATAGATGCTATGAAAGAATCAAACCTGTGAATGTCCTACAACAAATATTTTTGCTTTTGTGATCTTATTGACATATCGAATCATTTCTGCAAGATCATAAAGAGCCAACTCTTGCCAGCTCCAGTCCCAAAATTCCTAAGACAATCAATAGAGGATGTAAGACATTTCCAATACAAACAGTTGTCTTTATTTGGTAACTAGCACATCATCAGGAACTGCATATATGATTTCTGCAATAATTTATATTTTCATAAGAACAAAGAAAAGCATGAAATATCTGGCAATAACTGACACATTCTCTGTCCAATATGACAAATATATTGGTTAAGCATGAAAAAGAGTTCACTGGCATAGCTAACATCATTAGCAGAAGTATATTAAACTGGCAAAAAAATAAGTAAAAATATACGATATTACTTAGGTTATCTATGAAGATTTGATGTGGAAAGAAGAATATCATCGTAGTTTCAACTTTCAAACAGAGTTGTTGAGCCAACTTGAATTCTTAAAAACTTGTGTATCATATGCAAATTGTTGATGATTTTTTACTAGTTTACATACTAAAAGTGCATGATTTATCTACTCATTTGCTGAATATATCTTAATCACTACATGCTATGTATTGTATTATTTCTGTCACTGCTCCTTAATTCTGTTTTTTTAATCAAGTAAAGTATTTCATTCATAATAACAAGGCCAACTTGGCCATATACAAGAGATGTGCCAAAAAAAGGAGAACCTACAAAATATGGTCCCCGAAACACCTCCCAATCCTCTGTAAATAGGAACTACATGGGTACACCTAAGGAAAATAAGGGATCGAAGACTACTCCTTGATTGAGCAAAGCTTATCTTCGAGGCAAAGGCAAGCTGGGATTCATCGATGGAACATGTGCAAAGCATCAGTACAAAGGTGAATTGGCTGAATTGTGGGAAAACTGCAATGCGATTGTCCTCTCATGGATCGGTTGTACGGTTGCAGCTGAACTAATGCTGAAGATCCTATATGCATCACATGCGAAACAAGTTTGGCTTGACTTCAAGGAGCGTTTTGATCAATCGAATCTAACGAGAATTTACCATCTCTGGACTGATATTGCAACCTTACGGCAAGGTATGGATTCTGTAACTACTTATTACTCTAAATTGAAGGATTCATGGCATGAATTAGATATCATGGCACCATTGCCTCAGTGTGACTGTGGGGAATCACGACCTTATTTGGAGCATTTAAGATTTCAAAGACTGCTGCAATTTCTTATGGGCCTAAATGAAAGTTATAGTCAAATTCGAAGTAGTATTCTGGCAAGGAATCCTATTGTTACTGTGAATGAAGCTTAGGCTGTAGTATCACAAGAGGAGAGCCAAAGAACTTTAGGAGTTGTTGATGCCAAGGAGGCAGTGACTTTGCTAGCAGAGAAATCACAAACCTATAAACCATCTCCTAAGAAGGAACCTGGAGCTTCAGGTGGTCTTCAGAGGTTTGATCTTTTTTGTGAATATTGTGGGTATCGAAACCATAAAAAGGACAATTGTTATCCTCCTGGATTCCAGAATCATAAGAGGGACAATAGTAATGATGGTGCAGGATATTCTAGATCTAACGAAGGTGTTCAAGGTGATGGTTCCAACTCTTTTGGAAATACTCAGAATCAGCCCACTGGATACAGACCTCAGGGTCGATTTCAACATAACTCAGGTGGTTATCGACCACCTAGGCCTGCTGCTAGAGGTGGTTCATCAGGGTTCAGGCCTTGAGCTAACTCCACTTACACTTCAGCAAAGCCATCCTCCTCACAGGGCCATTTCTTCAGTGACCGTCAATATGATCAGATGTTGCACATGATGGGGAATGAAGAGCCATCACAGTATTCAGCTAATCTAGCAGGTATCCCTGCTTTACTGTCCAGTGCCGTAGTGCATGACGGGATTATTGATACAGGTGCATCTCATCATGTTACTCCATTTAAGGAACTTCTTACTTCACTTAGAAGTCCACATGCTGTTTTTAAGTCCAGGTTCCTACAGGTGACATGTCTCAAATCAACAATGAAGGAAAGACAATGATTATGGGAGATCAAGCTATACACAATGTGTTGCATGTTCCTGAGTTTAAATTCAATTTACTCTCAGTTTCCAAGCTAACCAGAGAATTATCTTGTGTGTTGTTACCTTCTTCCCTGATTTTTGTATATTTCAGGCACTCTCCAATGGCAAGGTCATGGGGATTGGTAAGGAAAGAGAAGGCTTATACATTCTCAAAGAATCTATCACTAGTCCAACTTCAGATACATCAACAAATCTTTCAACTAAGATCTCTAGCAGTGTAGAAGATATTTTATGGCATTACAGGCTTGGACATCCATCTTGTGCAGCTATGCAACACATTTCCTCTCTTCCGAGGAAAGTGCATTCCCATGTACATGACACCTGTCACATATGTCCATTATCTGAGCAACATAGACTTAAATTTCGAAGTAGTACCACTAAGACTATAGCCTGTTTTGATTTAGTCCACCTGGATGTTTGGGGGCCTTATAAAAGGCCTACATATGAATGAAGCACTATTTTGTTACATTGGTAGATGACTACAGTAGATATACTTGGGTCTGCTTAATTCAGTCAAAGAGTGAAGTGTTCACTGTGTTGCAAAATTTCCTGTCATTAATAAAGAATCAGTTTGATGTGTCTATTAAAATGTTTAGATCTGATAATGGTAGGGAATTTGTTAATTCTCAATGTGTTGATTTATTTCGTTCAAAAGGAATCATTCATCAAACTAGTTGTGCTTACACTCAACAAAATGGGCTAGTTGAAAGAAAGCACAAACACATTTTAGAGGTGGCTAGATCCTTGAAGTTTCAGAGTGGAATACCCATCTGATTCTAGGTGGGAATGTATAAGAACTGTTGTGTATCTGATAAACAAACTACCTTCATTGGTCTTAAATGACAATCACCATATGAGATATTATTTGGGAAACAACCAAAGATTGATCACCTAAAAGTCTTTGGATGTCTTTGTTTTGCTAGTGTGCTGCCTAGAGGTGATAAATTTCAAGAAAGGGCTAGAAGAGCAGTCATGATAGGTTTTTGTGAGAACCAAAAGGGATACAAGCTATATGAATGTGATACTGGACTTCTGTTTGTCTGCAGAGATGTAACATTCAAAGAAATAATGTTTCCTTTTAAGGATCGAACACATTGTGAGGTTGAAGATATGTTTGCTGTCACACCACTTGGAGCTGTAAATGATTTGGCTGTTGAAGAAAACCATACTCAGGAAAATGTTTACTTTCCTGATACAATCATGCAAGAAGTTGTACAAGTTAAAAATCCACATTATTTGACTGTTGAGACCACTACAACCACAAGTTCAGGAGCTATGGAACTTGCAGGTGCTGATGATGATCCACCAGGGTATCCTACAGCCATCAATGAAGTTGTTCATGCAGATGTCCCTGATGATGCACAAGTGGTTCCACCTCCAGTTATTCCAAGAAGGCCTTCAAGAAGTGTTAAGCCACCTATATGGCTCAATGATTATGTTACTTCTGCTAAATCTGTAACAAATTGCACATATCCCATTGCTAACTACATTGGTTATACACACTTATCTAGAAAATATCAGGCCTATTTGAGCTCTTTTTCAGCTGTCCAAGAACCAAGAACATTTGAAGAGGCATCTCAACATATTTAATGGGTTGATGCCATGCAGCAAGAAATCAATGCCCTAGAGGAGAATCAGACATGGAACTAATGCCATTGCAACCTGGTAAGCACCCCATAGGATCCAAGTGGGTATACAAAGTCAAGCTCAATGCTAATGGAGACATTGACAAGTACAAGGTAAGATTGGTAGCAAAAGGATACACTCAAAAGGAAAGTTTGGATTACCATGAAACCTTTTCACCAGTAGCAATGATGGGAACAGTTAGAACAGTTATAAGTGTGGCAGCATCTAAGGATTGGAATCTCTTTCAAATGGATGTAAGCAATGCATTCTTACAAGGAGACCTATATGAGGAAGTTTATGTCTTTGCCTCAGGGATTTCATGGTAAGGGGGAGACTAGAGTGTGCAAATTATTAATGTCACTATATGGACTCAAGCAAGCTTCAAGACAGTGGAACATTAAATTGACCACTGCCCTGCTTGATGCAGGCTATAAGCAAAGCTCACATGATCATTCATTCATCACTAAACACTATGGTGGTGATATTGTGATCCTATTGATATACGTAGATGATATTCTACTTACAGGAAGCAACATTAAACTTATTGATGATGCAAAGAAGTATTTGCACGGTTAGTTCAAAGTCAAAGATCTAGGGGAATTAAAGTATTTCCTAGGAATTGAAGTTTTGAGGTCTCAACATGGGATTTTGATGAATCAGAGGAAGTATGCATTGAAACTTATATCTGATGTAGGATTAGCATGAGCCAAACCTACTCACATACCACTGGAGGCCAATATTAAGCTTACTACAGTTATGAGTGCACAGGAGTCCATGATGATCCTTTATTTAAAGACACATGCAGATATCAAAAGCTCATTGGGAAATTGATTTACTTCACAATTACTAGGCCAGACATTTGTTTTGCCGTCCAATTGCTGAGGCAGTTTATGCAACAGCCTAAGCAATCACATTGGATGGCTGCATTAAGAGTGGTAAGATATGGTAAAGGTTCACCAGGGTTAGGGTTGGGCATATTCCTGAGAAAATGTCCCATAGAAAATTTGGTAGTACACTGTGACTCAAACTAGGCTGGCTGTCCTAATACGAGGAGATCAGTCACAGGTTTTGTTCTACAACTAGGTGCTTCATTGATTTCTTGGGAATCCAAGAAGCAACAGACTGTAAGTCGTAGCTCAGCAGAAGCAGATATCGCAGCATGGCTGATGCAGTTGCTGACGTCATCTGGATGGTTGGATTATTGAAGGACTTATCTGTGAATGTATTAACTCCTATACAGCTCTACTGTGATAGAAAGGCAGCTATACAGGTTGCTGCGAATCCTATATTCCATGAACGCAGGAAACACATCGAGATCGACTATCATTTTGTTAGGGAAAAGCTCAAGGAAAGCCTCATACATCCAGTTCATGTGTCCACTAAGTTTCAGCTTGCAGACTTGTTGACAAAAGGGTTGGGAGTGGCACAACACAGTTCTTGTTATCCAAGCTGGGGGTTCTCGATATTTTTCACCCTCCAGCTTGAGGGGGAGTATTAAAACTAGCCAAAGTTAGTTAGTTAGTTAGAGTCACTCACTGTTAGTGGAGTTGTTAGCTGTCTAATTTGAGTCGGTTAGATTAGAGGAAAGATGATAGCTGAATGAGCTAATTGTAGACTATATATAGTCAAGCTTGTATTCTTTTTCCAGTTGAAGCAAAAACAAAAGAGATCAATAAAATAGTTCCTCCATTGTTCCTTCCGCAAGATCTGTTTGCAGAGTAGCTTAGAGTGCAACTCATGTTTGATAAATGACTAATTGAGCATAATTTGACATTACTCTTGTTTCTTGTTCTTCAATTTCTGTTATTATATGACACAATAGCCTAAGCCCAGATCATGTACCATGTTCCCGTGTACAACAGGTTTAAAACTTCAAGACAATTTAACTCCAAGTGGGGGTTGTTCCAGTTGAGCATCTCAGCTTCGCACAGTTAGATTCCTTCTTTGGAGCTGTTCCGCTTATCATTTGACTCGTATATACAGTGTTCTCTCCTTCAATTTTGCAAAAATTATTGTAGATAATTTAAGAGGCAAAAAGTGATTATTATTATCATCACCAAAGAAAACCACCAGGGTCTACCGTAGACTTTCCATGACTCAGCCTTTTATTTCCGATGTCACAGATAGCCGACCCTTTAAGAAGGCAGGAAAACAAAGGCTTCGCCGTGGCATGCAAAACAAATGCATGTGGGGGATGCAATGTGAAATGAATGTGTTCGGCTGAATATATCATTTTTCAAACATTGTATAGATATATAGGTAAAAGATCACTAAAATTTTGAAAAATATTTGAACCCATAATTCCACTGTGCAATGGATTCAGTGCTAAAGAATAATGGTTGAACCCATCAAGTATGATTCCTGGCAGCTTCTAGACTACCTCATGAAGGACAAATCATATGCAAAACTAGAAAACTATTCGTATACATTATACATACATAAGATAGAAATAATACCTTATTTTTCACTGATAAAGATACATGCCCATGACTCCAATGTGTGCCACGCACATTTCCAACCCAGACATCAAAACCTTGATCAGCAAGGATAAAGCCCAATGACTGACTAGCAGAATTCATGAACCATGCATCACCTGCCTGCATAAATCAAGATTCTGCAAAAGTTCAGTTGTTGGGGAATAGATCAGTCGTCAACTGTACCATAAATGCAAGTATCGCTCTGTACTCGCTTGTAGGATATTGGTATGCTTCAAGCAAAGAACTATAAACTGTACTGTTACAATCCAAATGACTTGCTACCTTAAAGAACTCCAACTTAACTCTTACTTTTTGAATGACTAGTAAACATGGGTATGCTACCTTTGGTGAATTGGAATGGTTAACACTAGTTACTGAGCTGTGTGTTCTGATACAGCTTGAGAGTATTTCAAACACTTCCTTTTTCTTCAGATGATTTAAAATTATCTAAATTGAGCATC